>PVKM010006988.1:0-42664 GCA_004027735.1 Carollia perspicillata | reverse complement strand
GACTCAGGAAAAAAAAAGATGGAGGACCCAAATAAACACAATCAGAAATGAACGAAGAGAGACTACAACTGCTACCACAGAAATACAAAGGAGTGTAAGAACCTACTACAAGGAACTATATGCCAAGAAATGTGAAAACCCAGGTGAAATGGACAAATTTCTAGAAAAATATAATCTTTCCAAACTCAATGAAGAAGAAACAGAAGCCTGAACAGACCGATAATGGCTGACAAAGTTGAAGCAGTGATCAAAAAACTCCCAACACACAAAAGCCATGGACCATATGGTTTCATAGGAGAATCTACAAAGCATTTAAGGAAGAGCTAACCCCTATCCTTCACAGACTATTCCAAAAAATCCAAGAAGATGGAAGACTCGCAAACTCTTTTTATGAAGCCAGCATCATCCTAATCCGAAAAGGAGATAAAGACACAACAAAGAAGGAAAATTTCAGGCCAATATTGCTGAAGAATATAGATGCTAAAATCCTCAACAAAATATTGGAAACTGCATCCAGCAATACATTAAAAAGATCATACACCATGACCAAGTGGGATTCATCCCAGGGATGGTACAACATTCACAAATCAATAAATGTAATACATCACATAAGCAAAAGCAAAGACAAAAATCACATGATCATATCAATAGATGGGGGGAAAGCATTTGATAAAGTACAGCATCCATTTATGATCAAAGTACTCAGCAAAGTGGGAATGGAGGGAGCATTCCTGAACATGAAAAAGGCCATATATGAGAGACCTACACCCAACATCATACTCAATGGACAAAAACTAAAATCTTTCCCACTAAGATCAGGAACAAGACAAGGTTGTTCACTTTCACCACTTTTATTCAACATAGTATTGGAAGTCCTAGCCACAGCAATGACACAAGAAAAGGAAATAAAAGGCATCCAAATTGGAAAACAGGAAAGAAAATGGTCATTGTTTGCAGATGACATGACAGTGTACATAGAAAATACTATAGACTCCACCAAAAACAATTCAACCTAATAAGTGAATTTGACAAAACTGGGGGGTACAAAGTCAATATTAAGAAATAAAACGCATTTTTGTATAACAACAATGAAATATCAGAAATGGAAATCAGAAGAAAAATCCCATTTGATATAGCAACAAGAAAGATAAAGTACCTAGGAATAAACCTAACCAAGGGGTTAAAAATAACACTGAAGAAAAAAATTAGAGAAGACACAAACAAATGGAAACATATACCATTTTCAGGGATGGGAAGAATTAACATCATCAAAATGCTCATACTACCCAAAGCACTTTATAGATTCAATGCAATGCCCATTAAAGTACCAATGGCATATTTTACAGATACAGAACAAACATTTCAAAAATGTATGTGGGACCCTAAACAAAACCTGAATAGCTACAGCAATTTTGAGAAAGAGGAACAAATAGGAAGGATCATAATACCTGATATGAAACTGTATTACAAGGCCACTGGAATCAAAACAGTCTGGTACTGGCATAAGAACACACACATGGACCAATGGAACAGAACAGTAAGCCCAGAAATAAACCCAAGTCTCTATGGTAAAATAATATTTGACAAAGGGGGCAACTGCATAAAATGGAGCAAAATAGCCTCTTCAACAAATGGTGTTGGGAGAACTGGACAGCTACATGCAAAAAAATGAAACTTGATCACCAACTTACACCAAACACAAATATAAATTCAAAATGGATAACAGACTTAAATATAAATTGTGACACCATAAATGTCCTTCAGGAAAACATAGGCAGGAAAATTTCAGCTATTCCATGTAGAAATATTTTTACCGATATGTCCCCAAGAGCAAGGGATATAAAGGAAAGAATAAGCAAATGGGATCTCATCAAAATAAAAAGTTTCTGCATGCCTAAAGAAAACAGCATTAAAATTAAAAGAGAACCAACTGTATGGGAAAACATATTTGTCAATCATACCTCAGACAAGGGTTTGATCTCCAAAATCTATAAAGAACTCATATGACTCCACTCTAAGAAAACAAGCAACCCAATTAAAAGATGGGCAAACGACTTGAACAGATACTATTCCAAGGAGGACATACGGAAGGCACACAGATACTTGAAAAAAATGTTCAGTGTTGCTAGCAATCGGAGAGATGTAAATTAAAACCACAGTGAGATACCACTGCACACTGGTGAGAATGGGCATTATAAGCAAAGCAAGAAACAAGAAGTGCCGCCAAGGTTATGGAGAAAAAGGAACCCTAGTGTATTGTTGGTGGGATTGCAGACTGGTGCAAGCACTATGGAAAACAGTATGGAAATTCCTCAGAAAACTGAAAATGGAACTGCCTTTTGACCCAGCAATTCCACTGCTAGGATTATATCCTAAGAACCCTGAAACTGCAATCCAAAGGAACCTATGCAACCCCAAAGTTCACAGCAGCAATATTTACAATAGCCAAGTTCTAGAAGCAACCTAAGTGCCCATCAGTAAATGAATGGATCAAAGATCTATGGTACATTTACACAGTGGAATTCTAGGCAGTAGAAAGAAATGAGCTCCTATCCTTTGCAACAGCATTGATGGAACTGGAGAGCATTATGCTAAGTGAAATAAGCCAGGTGATGAAAGACAAATACCATATGATTGCACCTTTAAATGGAACATAATCAACAAACAAACAAGCAAGCAAAATATAACCAAAGACATTGAAATTAAGAATAAACCAGAGGTGAAAGGGGAGGGAATAATGCGGGGGGGGAAGTGTGAAGGTTTTACCAGAATAACTATAAAGGATACATGGACAAAATCAAGGGGGAGTGGAAACAAAGGAGGGAGGTGGGGATGGCTGGGGTGGTGCGGAAGGAGGGTGCGGGGGGAAGGCAGAAAACTGTACTTGAACAAAAATAAAATTCAAAAGTATTTAACAAATAAATAAATAAATAAGTAAACGGACAAATGAATAATAAAAAAAACCCTTCAAATATGTGCATAGGACAAGAATGTTTACTAAAACCTTTACAACAGTTAAGTTAGGAGTATGGGATTACAGATTAGATTTCTCTCAGCTCCCCTAATTTAAAAAAAAAAAAAATGTATTGTCTAAAGTTTCTGGAAGGAGACGTTATTACTATTACATTAAAGAAAATATATTAGGAAGAGGAAGCAGGTATTACAGGGGTTAGCTTTCTTTCATAGCAAAATGCATCTACAAAAATATTCCTGAAGAAGTAATAAAAGTGAGTAGTACCCAAGTGTTTCTTCAGTGCTTTATTTAAGGTTCAAAGAAACACTTAAGGCCAAACGCAAAGCATTCAAATTCTTATACTCATGGTTTGGATTCTAGCTCAGTCACTGATTATCTTAATAATTTTAGGGATATAGTATTCACTTATTTTCTCAGTTAAAAAATGAAATATTTAGAGTATGGGTTATTTAGCAAACCTTTTAGAAAGAAATGGGCATTCATTAAAATAACTAAAATTTCATCTAAGTAATGAAAAACAAAAGAATGCCTATTTAATTTTTTCTCAAATATAAGGGAAAGTAAAATAGGGAGTTTGCCACTTGAAACAGGAAACAAATGCCCACTTAATTTCTGTAGCTTACACTTTACCTTAAAGACATGAAAGGCTTCAAACTGAATGTTGGGACTTTTATCTCGAAGGAGGTTCATCATCACTTTGAGGTTCTCTGGCTTGCTGATGTATTTTGTCATAATGGCAAAATTGTGTCTCTCCAGGATCAGTTCACCTAGAAGCTATTAAAAAAACACACAAAATCAATGCTATAATCTGTCTGAGAGCTATGTCATTAAAAATATATCTCACTTCCCCTCACTGAAAAACAAAATATGTGAGTTTAGAATGTTAACATGAAAAAAATTGAGAATCCTTAAGTGCATCTTAAAGCACAGGCATGAAAGCATTAGTTATTAAGTTATTTTAAGCTCTTCACAGTTTCGCTAAAGTCCAGGCTTAATGCATTTCTGAATATATTTTTAAGTCAATCACTGCAGCAGCATATACAAGCTCTCTGCAGCTCGCATGAAGAGCTAGGCAGAAATAAATTTATTATTTTCATTGTTTACTTTAATTTTCTTGCTTCTTTAGGTATTGAGGCAGGATAATAATAACAAAATTGATTCTACAATTTTATCTCCCTTAACTAAATTAATGTACTGTATTGTAGCTTGCGGGGGGAAAAGTAGTTTATGTAAAGTGACTTTTAATTTTCCCCTAACTTTTATTACAAAACCTGATACATAACCAGGAAAAAAATAATTGACTCTGAATCCAAATGAAGTTTAACATGTGCAGCAAGTTTTTATTTTAAAAAAAGTAAAGCAAAATATTTTCTGGTGCCAAATAAATTGTTCTCAAAATGCAGCATTACTCCATATTATGAACTGAAAGTTTGTGTTCTCCCAAAAGCTATATATTGAAATCCTGACCTTCAATGTGATAGTATCAGGAGAAGGGGACTTTAAGAAGTTAGGTCATGAGGGTGGAACCATCATTAGTGGGATTGATGCACTTATGAAAAAGACCCCAGAGCTCTCTCACTGCTGGCACTTTAATCTTGTACTTCCCAGCCTCCAGAACTATAAGAAATGAATATATTTAAAAAATCTTCATCCATGGGAGAGGGAAGATGGTGACGGAGTAGGAGGTAGCAGATTTCACTTCCCACTACACACAGGAGGAAAACCTGGCTAATCCATGGAGGAACAGAGCAGACACACAACAGTACCCCAGCATATTTGAAAACAAGAGTCAAAAAATTGTAGTGGACGCTGAAAAACCAGAAACCAGATAGTAAGAAGGATATTTCAGGACAGTAAGGTCCCAGGAACCAGCACGGGGACCAGGGTCCGGTTGTAACCCCAGGCCCAGCACCCAGAGCTGGTGCTGTGTCTACCACAGACTTCTTGAAAGTAGAGGGCCTACCATAGTCCTTGGGAGAGAGCAACGTCAACTGCTCCCTCCCTCCCGGACAGACCAGGGTCTGAGCAACTGCAGGAGAGTTCTGGTCACAGAGAGGGGAATAAGGAGGAAGAGGCAAGTCGCACAGGGCTGTGATTACCTGCACAGTCTGTAGTCACCAGCTCGGGAGAGCTGAGAGACAGGCAGTGACAGGCACTGACCCCCATAGTCACTGGTCTGGCAGGAGAATTGGGCTACACGGGGGCAGCAGGCTTAACTAGGAGGAATTTATCAAACAGAGGGACTGCGGAATCTGCTGTGACAGCCCTGCAGCTGACTCCAAACCCAGCATGGCAGAGAACCCAAGGTTAAAGGGAAGGCACTGTGTCTCCCTGTAGCAGTGGGAAGGGTTTGGGCCCAAACCTGCGGGACAGAGGAGGCCTAACTGAGTGGGTGCCCCTGCACCCCAGCCTCCAGCAATAACCACTGGGGAAAAGAACTCTGAAGAACACCAGGATTCCCCAATCTAAGATATTGGGGAAAGGAGCCAGACTAGTTTGTGGGACAGTGCTTGCAAGACAGGCTGAGTAAACATTGGGAAGGGAGAAACACCACACCAGAAAAACCGGTTTGGCCAGTTTGAAACCAACAAGAGGTGCGTTTTTTTTTTAATGATATATTTTTAAGTAATCTCTTATTTTTTTATTATCATTTTTTAATTTTTCATTACTGTTTTATCTTTCAATTGCTTTTTCCTCTCTTTCCTTCTCTCTTGATTTAGTTCTTCACCCTTTCTTTCCAACTTTATCTCTTCTTTATCTCTTCTCCTGCCATTTTTTTTAATACCCACAAGTGAGAAAAGAACTTAGAACTGTGAAAGGATCTGAGGTGGACTCAAAGAGGGGGCAACCCAACAGCTGAGACAGTGAGACAAATTTCACTTGACCATTGCAGGGAAACTGCAAGTTGCTGCATATTTGGATTATTATTTTTTTTTCTCTTTTCATTATTCCTACATCTTTCATCTTAATAGTATTTTTGTATTCCCTTTCTTTTTGTATAGTCTCCTTTGCTTGGCAGGTTATATTGTACCATTTGACAGGTTTCTCCTGTTCTCTCTTCCACATTGTATTGCTAATTTATTGTCCTTCATGTGACTTGTGTTCCATCAGCACACTACTAAAAGTCCTATGTCCCCTGTTCAGGTTATTCAGATCACATAGATTCTGGCATATGAGTGTTGCTCTAATATTATTGTAAATAATTGCCATTCCACACAATTGTAAATACTTCACAGCATGCTTCCCGGATCTTAGCCCCCACCACAGTCTCCTGAACTCAATTACTGTAGTGGTTAACTGTATTCTCTCACACACTACACCTATGTACTATCATTTACACAAACCTTACCCCAGAATCTGACCTCCCACAACTTCACTGCTTTCTAGATCCAACTCACTAACCTTCCCTCACCAACAAGAGTCTTATCTTCTTCCCATCCTTTCTGAAAAGTGGCTCGTTGGGTTGAAGATCATGGTTAACACTATACATAGCCAAAGAATCTCCTATCACTTATATACTGGCTGCTACTGTAAATATCATAGAATACTCTCCTGCTGTCTTAAACCATTTTGCCTCCCCCTCCAACTGAGCACAAAAAAGAGTAAGTGGAAGTGGTGATCACCAAGATACCCAAAGGAGACTGCACCACTGAATCTCACAGGCATTCTAGTACAGCAGTTCACACCATAAACCCTGGGAGCCAGAACAAATCCATTTAAGAAGCGGAAGCTAACAAGAAGAGTCTCACGAACAATCAGAAGAAAAAGAAACAATCCTCAAATGAAAGGAAAGGAGGAAGCCTCAGAAAGAATGCTAAACAAAATGGAGGCAAGTCAGCTATCAGATATTGAATTCAAAGAACTGGTTATCAGGAAGTTCCATGACATCACAATAAGCAACCAGAAACTACAGGGGAACTACAGTGAACTCACTGCAAACTACATCAACATGAAAAAGGAAATAGAAAACATAAATAAAGGCCAAGAGGAAATGAAGAATACAATTGCTGAACTGAAGAACACAGTGGAAAGAATCAAAAGCAGGATTGATGAAGCAGAAGATTGGATCAGTAAGTTGAAGGACAAAGTAGAAAAAAACACCCAGAAGGAGCAAGAAAAGGAAACAAGGCTCAGAAAGAATGAAGAGGGATTAAGAGAAATGCAAGACAATATGGAATGTAATAATATCAGTATAATAGGGATACCAGAAGGAGAAGAGCAAAGGATAGAAAATCTATTTCAAAAAGTAATTATGGAAAACTTCCCTAATTTGATGAGAGAAAAAGTCACCCAAATCCAGGAAACACAGAGAGTCCCAATCAAGAGGAACCCAAAGAGGCCCACTTCAAGACACATCATAATTAAAATGGCAAAATTCCAAGACAAAGAGAGAATCTTAAAGGCAGCAAGGGAGTAGAAGAAAGTAACATACATGGGAGCCCCAATAAGGTTAGCTGCTGACTTCTCAATGGAAACACTACAAGCCAGTGGAGAATAGCAAGAAATATTCCAAGTAATGAGAACCAGAGGCCTGCAACCTAGGCTGCTTTACCCAGCAAGGCTCTCAATCAAGATAGAAGGCCAAATAAAGAGCTTCCAAGACAAAAGAAGTCTAAAATAATACATATCCACCAACCCAGTGCTGCAAGAGATGCTGAAGGGACTGCTCCAAGGAAAGGAAGGAAAAGAGAGAGACAGAGAGGAACATAGGTACAAAATGACAATGAATAAGTACCTATCCATAATAACCTTAAATGTAAATGGATTAAATGCTCCAATCAAAAGACACAGACTAGCTGAATGGATAAGAAAGCATGACCCACACATATGCTGCCTACAAGAGACCCACCTCAGGACAAAAGACCTACAAACTGAAAGTGAAGGGCTACAAACAAATTTTCCAAGCAGATGGACAGGAAAAGAAAGCCGGGTAGCAATACTCATATCAGACAAAATAGACATCAAAAAAAGAGCCATAAACAGAGAACGAGAAGGTCACTTCATAATACTCAAGGGAAGACTCCACCAAGAATACATAAACATTGTAAATATATATATATGCACCCAACATAGGAGCACCCAAATACATAAAGAAAATCTTGGAGGACTTCAAGAAAGATATTGACAGCAACACAATTATAATAGGGTATTTAACACCCCACTGTCAAAAATGGACAGATCTTCCAAACAAAATATCAACAAAGATATTGTGGCATTGAACAATGCCCTAGATGAAATGGACTTAACTGATATATATAAAGCCCTGCATCTGAAAGTAGCTAAATACACATTCTTTTCAAATGCACATGGAACATTTTCAAAGATAGACCACATGACAGGGCACAAAATAAGCCTCAATAAATTCAAGAAAATTCACATCATACCAAGCATATTCTCTGACCACAAGAGACTGAAATTAGAAACCAACCCCAACCGAAAAAACCCCAAATGCTCAAAATCATGGAGATTGAATAGCATGCTATTGAACAATGAATGTGTGAAGAATGAAATTCAAGAAGAAATAAAAAAGTTTCTGGAAACAAATGAAAATGAACTCCCAGCAACCCAAAACTTATGGGACACAGCAAAGGCAGTCCTGAGAGGGAAGTTCATAGCAACAGAGGCTTACCTAAAAAAGATAAAACTATTTCAAACAAGCTAACCTTATGCCTATAAGAACTCGTGGAACAACAACAAAGACAGCCCAGAGCTACTAGAAGGAAGGAAATAACCAAGATCAGAGCAGAATTAAATGACATAGGCTCAAAAACCACAATATTAAGGATCAATGAGTCCAGGAGCTGATTCTTTGAAAAGATGAATAAAATCAACAAGCCCTTAAGCAGGCTCATCAAGAAAAAAAGAGAGAGGACCCAAATAAACACAATCAGAAATGAAAGAGGAGAGATTAAAACTGACACCACAGAAATACAAAGGATCGTAAGAAATTACTATTAAGAACTGTATGCCAAGAAATTTGAAAACCTAGGTGAAATGGACAAATTTCTAGAAGAATATAATTTTTCAAAACTCAGTGAAGAAGAAGCAGAAAGCCTGAACAGACCAATAACAGCAAAAGAAATTGAAGCAGTAATCAAAAAACTCCCGACAAACAAAAGCCAGGGACCAGATGGTTTCACAGGAGAATTCTACAGAGCATTTAAGCAAGAACTAACCCCTATCCTTCACAGACTATTCGAAAAAATCCAAAGTGATGCAAGACTCCCAAACTCTTTTTATTAAGCCAGCATCATCCTAATCCTGAACCCAGATAAAGACACAATAAAGAAAGAAAATTTCAGCCAATATCTCTGATGAACACAGACGCTAAAATTCTCAGCAAAATATTGGCAAACCACATCCAAAAATACATTAAAAAGATCATACACCATGACCAAGTGGGATTCATCCCAGGGATGCAAGGACGGTTCAATATTAACAAATCAGTAAATGTAATACATCACATAAACAAAAGCAAAGACAAAAATCACATGATCATATTAGTAGATGTGGAAAAAGTATTTGACGAGGTACAGCACCCATTTATGATAAAAACACTCAGCAATGTGGGAATTGAGGGAGCATTCCTCAACAGAATAAAGGCCATATATGAGAAACCTACAGCCATGATCAGACTCAATGGACCAAAACTAAAATCTTCTCCACTGAGATCAGGAACAAGACAAGGTTTTCCACTTTCACTACTTATATTCAATATAGTTTTGGAAGTTTTAGCCACAGGAATCAGATAAGAAAAGGAAATAAAAGGCATCCAAATCGGAAAGGAGGAAACAAAACTGTCACCGTTTGCAGACGATATGACAGTGTACATGGAAAATCCTATAGACTCCATCCAAAAAAATGCTCGACCTAATAAATGAATTTGGCAAAACAGTGGAATACAAAGTCAATATCCAGAAATCAAAGGCATTTTTGTATACAAACAATGAAACAGCAGAAGCAGAAATCAAGAAAAAATCCCATTTGATATAGCAAAAAGAAAAATGAAACACCTAGGAATAAACCTAACCAAAGAGGTAAAATACATGTATGCAGAAAACTACACAACACTGAAGAATGAAATCAAGGTAGACACAAACAAATGGAAACATATACTGTGTTTATGGATTGGAAGAATTAACATCATCAAAATGTTCATATTACCCAAAGCAATTTACAGATTCAATGCAATACCTATTAAAGTACCAATGGCATATTTCACAGACATAGAACAAACACTTCAAAAGATTATATGGAACCATAAGTGACCCTGAATAGCAGCTGCAATTTTGAGAAAGAAGAGCAAAGTAGGAGGGATCACAATACCTGATACCAAACTGTATTACAAGGCCACAGTACTCAAAACTGCCTGGTACTGGTATAAGAACAGGCACATAGACCAATGGAACAGAACAGAGAGCCCAGAAATAAACCCAAGTCTCTACAGTCAGTTAGTATTCGACAAAGGGGGCAACACCATAAAATGGAGTAAAAATAGTCTCTTCAACAAATGGTGTTGGGAGAACTGGACAGCTACATGCAAAAAAATGAAACTCGAGCACCAACTTACACCATACACAAAAATAAATTCAAGATGGATAGAAGACTTAAATAGAAGCTGTGACACCATTAAAATCCTAGAGGAGAACATAGGCAGGAAAATCTCAGATATCTCATGCAGCAACATTTTTACTGATATGTCCCCCAGAGCAAGGGATATAAAGGAAAGAATAAACATATGGGATCTCATCAAAATAAAAAGCTTCTGCATGGCTAAAGAAAACAGCATTAAAATTAAAAGAGAACCAATTGTATGGCAAAACATATTTGCCAGTGATACCTCAGACAAGGGTTTAATCTCCAAAATATACAAAGAACTTGCATGGATCCACTCTAAGAACACAAGCAATCCAATTAAAAAATGGGCAAAGGACTTGAATAGACACTTCTCCAAAGAGGACATACAGAGGATCCAGAAACACATGAAAAGATGCTCAATATCGCTAGCTATCAGAGAGATGCAAATTAAAACCACAATGAGATACCACTTTACACCAGCCAGAATGGCCATCATAAACAAGGGAACAAACAACAAGTGTTGGAGAGGATGTGGAGAAAAGGGGACCCTAGTACACTGTTGGTGGGAGTGCAGACTGGTACAACCACTATGAAAAACAGTATGGAATTTTCTTAGCAAACTAAAAATGGAACTGCCTTTTGACCCAGCAATTCCACTCTAGGATTATATGTCCTAAGAACCCTGAAACACCATTCCAAAAGAACCTATGCACCCCAATGTTCATAGCAGCACAATTTACAATAGCCAAGTGTTGGAAGCAATCTAGATGCCCATCAGTAAATGAATGGATCAAAAAACTATGGTACATATACACAATGGAATTCTATGTTGTAGAAAGAAAGAAGGAGCTCCTACCCTATGCAACAGTATGGATGGAACTGGAAAGCAGTATGCTGAGTGAAATAAGCCAGGCGGTAAAAGACAAATACCATATGATCTCACCTTTAACAGGAAGCTAAGCAACAAAACAAAGAAGCAAGCAAAATATAACCAAAGACACTGAAATAGAAAACAGGCTGACAGTAACCAGAGGGGAGAGAGGAGGGAATTTCAGGGGGAAAAGGGAAGGGATAACAGGAACAAGTATAAAGGATACATGGACAAAAACTAAGGGGGGTGGAAATGGGAGGAAGGTGGTGAGCACTGGGGGGCATGGACTGGGGTGGGATTAAAAGACAGAAAACTGTACTTGAACAACAATTAAAATAAAATTAAAAAAAATTTTATCCAAGTATATGCTTATTGATTTGAGAGCTAGAAACACTAATCAGCTGCTTCCCATACAAAAAATGGATTTTTTTTTTAGGTCTGGGGATCAAACTGGCAACTTAGCTGTGTTCCCGACCAGGAATGAAACTGTGACCTTTTGGTGCACAGGATAATATTCCAATTAACTGAGCCATCCGGTCAGGGCAGAAATAAGTATTTCTTATTTAAGCCACAGTCTACGGTATTTTGTTATAGCAGCTAGAAGAGACTAAGACACTTCAGAACAAAATAAAAATACCCGAAAAGAGAACGGTTAAAGCTCCTCTAGCAGTTCAGCTAAATATGCTGCTGCTCCACCTCACAAACTTTTATTTTCACTCTTCTGGTAGCAATCCCTAAAGCTTTGGCAATCAGATAGCTGAAATATACCCTTAACCTCATTTTATATGTGATATATTTATTTTCCAATTCTATTTACTGAAAATTTTCTGAATGCCCCAGGATAGTAATACATTGTATAGATGGTTTCAGAAATTCTGGATGGCAGAGGTGAAACTGAGGACTAGCTGTCTATCACAATACAGTCTAGCCCCAGAACTCTGGGTGTGTAGAAAGGGGTGTGTGTGTATATCTGGCTGCCAGTAAACAACCACCTTGACTGTGCTGCATCTTTTGTCTATTTAACAAATAAGAGCTATACACCTTTAAGTTATTTAGTGCACAAAAATAATGTTTGTTAAACATAGAAAATGATGACCACTGTTGCATGTTGGCTGGTCACCAGTTAGTCTCACACATATGGAAATGCAACCATGTAAACTGTTGATCTTCACCTTCCTCGATCTCTCTGTAGTATCTAAAACTAACTGGACACTTCCAGATAGTTCCTTTGCTTTTTGTTTCAAGGCCATTGCATTCTTCTGGTTTCTTGCCTATTGTGGCTTATTCCTTTGCTACCTCTGACACTCCTGACTTCTCTACCTTCTGCACTACATATGTAGGAATTTCCCAAGCTGTATACTTGAATTACTTATCTTTTATTTCCTATCAGTTTCATTTATGCCTATGGCTTTAACTATAATATTGGGGAAAATGTCTCTCAAATCTACATTTCTAGTCTCAATATATTTCCTAAACTCCATAGCCACATTTGTAACTGCCCACCAGGGTGTCCGACTCAAACTCTTTGCTGGTTTAATCACACTCAATGTCTCTAGAATCAATTCTTTCGTTACTCTTTATTAATGACATTGCATCTTCCAGTCCCTTAGAGCAGAGTATTGAAATCTTCCTCAGCTTCTTTCTTTCCCTTGCTTCTCACATCAAATCTACATCCAAGATCTGCCAATTTTCTGTTTCTAAAGGTCTCAAACATCTTCCCATTTTTACTGCTACTACCCTCATTCAAACCCTCACTGTCTTTCTTCCGGACAACCGCAACAGCATGCAAATGGTCTATTGCAGTCCTCACCCACTCCAATCCACTCTGCACATTATGTCAAATGAATCTTTGTGAAAATCACCCCTATTCATGTTATTAATTCCACTTATAGAATGAATGAATAAACAAACAAATGTCTGGATTCCTGTGGATGGCATTCAAAGCCCTCTGTGATCCAAAGTTATTCCCAATGCTTCCTATTCTCAGCTCCCTCAGTATTCCTTATTCTCTAGGTTCTGTGGCTTTATTCTCCTTGCTCCACCCGCCATTCCCAGCTTTATTTAGATATAATTGACAAAATCATATACACTTAAAATGTACATCATGATGATTTCATATACATATACATTATGAAATATTTATCACAGTCACATTAGCACATCCATCACCTCACAGTTATCCTTTTTTGGTGGGGGCAGTATGTGGTGAGAATGCTTAAGATCTACTCTTAACAACTTTCAAATATACAATGCAGTATTGTTAACTATAGTCACCATGCTGTACATTAGATCCACAAACCTTATTTATCTTGTAGCAGAAAGTTTGTATCCATTGGTCAATATCTCCCCACTTCCCTACCCCAACCCCCAGCCCATGGTAACCACCATTCTACCTTCTGTTTCTATGAGTTTGACTTTCTACCAAACCAAACCCCCTTTATGGCTTTCATGCTCCTTGTTTTTTCCAGCTGTACTCACATTGCCCTGCGGTACAGAATTACTTGTAAGCCTCTTTAGAATGTAAGCTCCACAAGGGAATGTATAAAATCTTGATTGTGTTTGTACCCTTTACAGCATGTGTGATGTATGTGGATAGTACTGAGGAAATAAAGTGTTACAACCACAGAATATTATCTATAAAATGTAGAAAGAATGTAGTTTTATTACTGAGTAAGCATATCCAAAGAACAGTACTGTAGGTAATCTATGAAATAGACAGGTAAAAATCCACCTTATTTACAATGCCAAGGAGTGACTATCATTATATACATATATCCTCGATATAAAAGGTAACCCTCTCTTTTAAGTGGACTTGAAAGCGCCATTTACTGTGTGCCCTTTCATAGTTCATCCTAAATTCACCTGGCCATTGATGTAGCTCTTTGTTTTAACTAATTGCCTTTATCCAACTAATAAAGAGGATAATAAAAACTTTTAAAACTAACGAAAAATGTTTGCAGTTGGGAGAGAAGCACCAAGGTAAACCTCTTGGTGACAGGGAGAGATATGTGTGCTACCTTCTTAGATGTTTTCATTTCAGTGGGATGGCTCCCAGACTCTCAAAAACAAACAAACTGTAAAGCTGACAAGAGGCTTCTAAAATATATGCATTATATATCTTTATATATATAAAAAAGATATACCACCCTGGCTGGTGTAGCTCAGTGGATTGAGAGTGGGCCTGTGACCCAAAGGGTCACCCATTTGATTCTCAGTCAGGGCACATGCCTGAGTTGTGGGCCAGGTCTCCAGTTAGAGGAATGCAAGAGGCAACCACACACTGATATTTCTCTCCCTCTCTTTCTCCTCCCCTTCCCCTCTCTCTAAAAATAAATAAATAAAATCTTTTAAAAAACGATATACCCCCTTAAGATATTTTCATATGCAGGATCTGGCAGAAGTAATGCCTGCTTGAGCGTGGATGGTAGGGTGATAATATGGATGTAATAATTTATAGTGTTAATTTGAACGTTTCACCTAAAATGTCATCTGGTGTGCTTGAGTGTGATATTATTATGTTACAGAATTACACGCTTATAATTTTGTAATAAAAGACTTTGTAATAAAAAGGAGCATTATTTGTGCTGGACCCTGTTGCTATACACACACAGACACACACAGAGCTTTTCTATAGGGCTACTACATCTATATAGATAGATACATTTTGTATATAGATGTATATATACCTAAAATATATTTCTACAAAAAATAATCAAATATAATTTATACCACATATTAAAATACATATACATCATGCACATATATACATATCAAAAGGTCTTTCAGCAATGAAGAAATTTCATTAAAAAATTCACCCTTAAAATTTGCACATGCACATTCAATAAAAATTTGTTGACATGATGTTTTGAGTTAAATTTGGATTAAGTTACTTCAATTTTTATCACATGGGGATGTCCATCCTTTACTAATGTAATTTCTTACTTTTTTGAAACAATTGTGTTAAATCATTTGGCTAACACTACTGAATCCTTTAGCCATTAAATGTTCATCTATTTTAATTAATACTGACAATGACAAAGCACTACATTTCATTATAATACAAAGCATTGTAAAGTAATACTGTACTAAGCAAATGGAAAAAATAGTATTTTTACTTCCTTAAACTTTATTTTACAGGCTTCATACCATATAGTAAAACCATGCATATAAACTAGATATAATAAGAGTTTTCTTTTCTTTTTAACTTGGGGTTTTAATGAAATTGATTGGAGTCCAAAAAATCCCCAAATTCCACCAAGCTTCTTTTGAATTATAATCTTTCTTGCTAGAAATTAAATGTCAGGCCCTGAAGAAGAAATACATTTCTAAGCTCTGTCACATGAGGGAAAGGAATTTCTCTGTTACTTATTTTTTTTTATTGACATGAGGAATCTAAGCTCCCCAAACTAGTTTAGGAAAATTTAGAATATGATTAACACAAAGTAGCAGGTAGCAACTACTTTGGAATCAGAAAGTAGCCTAGTGTGAGGAAGATAAGTGCCTCTATTAAAGGTAATCTGGTGTCTTAACACCTGGGTAATCCTGGACCCTTCCTCCTCTTCCCTGGGAAAGCTCTGGAATAGGTACACAGAGCTCTGGGCTGATCACAGGACTCAAATCAATTCTCTCTCCAGGGTGAGGCATCCTCCATGTTTCTCTCACCTCATCCTGGCACCAGAGCCTCTGGGTACCAGATCCCTTTGCTCATTCACATGTTCTCACTGCTTTTATCTAAATATACGGAGTCTGGAGGGAGGCAGGAGTGGAAGATGCAGGAATCAACTTGTGTTGCTGCCACCAGAGGCCTCTTTCTATTACTTTCCTTTATAACTGACAAGCTGGACTTGTCTGCCTTGTGTTTTGGCATGCTGGTTACTTCTAGCATTTGGGAGCTGCTTTGTATATACTACTCTCTCAGGAAACACCCAGCAGTTTACTACTTGAAAAATACTCCAAGTGAATATACTGTTGTAATAATTTCATGTCTTGTTGCCTAAAATTATGAAACATCTATGTCTACAGAATCTAGAAATATAAACAAGATTATGTTAAAACAGAACATACTGCTGCTACCCACATATCTAATTTCCAAAAGCAACCAACAGCACACTAGCAACGCTCTTCAAAACAATGTTTTCCTATTGAAGAAAAGAATAAACAATACTTAATGAGTTCCTTCCTTGAACAGAGTGATAAAAGACCATTGTAGCATTTTAAAAAAGCCAATTCTTCAGGAACCATTTTAAAAATTTCTGCACTCTCGGATATGCTTTTTTGACTTTTACTCAGTTTTTTTATTCACTGTCCTATCAGTGCTTGGTTTTACCATATTGTAAATCAAGTATTTGCAAGACACTCAACTGTGAAGGATCTGAGGCAGGGATAGCAACCAATGTATATATCTGGGTAGATTAATAAAGAATAAGAAAGAGGTCTTATAAGTAGGCTGAGGCATTCATAAATATGTGGGAAAGATAATCAGTTTGAAAAGGGAGAGTTTCAATAACAGATGGAAACTTGGCTGCTTCTTTGGTGTCAGTGGGAACAGTGCAGAGGTCTCTAACTGGAGAACCATATGAAGAGGGAGACTGGGTAGTGGAAAGCTGGATGACAGCAAACAGCAGTGAGGGATGAATCCTTCTTGTTCCCCTTTGCTACCCACCAAATTCATATGATGTACTGTACCCATAATACATCCACTGTGTTAATAGGCTTCTATTTTTAAATGTAAATGCATCCTGATGGGAATAAGTCTAATCCACACCCTAGTTCCAATTATTTATTTAGAATTGATCAATACCTTCCAGAGATTGAACTCTGGGGATAATGATCAGCAATATTTATTTCTAAATTTCTTTTCATTTTATTCAATAAACACATCTATTTCTTACCATGAGCTAGGCTCTGCTCTAATTGCTTTACAAATATTAACAAGGGAACAGGATAAGGTGGGGCTGAAGACATCTTGAGAAGAGAATGAGGCAATAGGCACAAGGACAGGAGGAGATGTTATGATAGTGGGGGAAAGGCAAGAGGAAGGTCTAAAGAGAGATGTTTGAATAAAAAACTGTCAGTTCTATAACTTTGTCTAAGACCCTACCTAGCTAGAGACAAATTTCTGTCATAAGTTCTTGTCACTGTTGAAAATTGATCCCAATTTAGTTGTCAACTTAGTTCATAACAAGGTATCTACTCTGGTTCAGTATTTGACAGATTCCTACTGAAAAGAGGAGGATTTGGAAAATTTATGAGAAATTTCCTATATTCTTGTCCTTCAGACCACTGTCATGTCTATGTACTGTTTCAATTTCCACTTCCCTCCCAGGGAGACTATCTCTTATAATATGGACAAGCTCCCTATTTTTGCTGTCCTTGTGGAACTCTTCACAAATAAGAAATGCTATTCTTTGGGTACATTGCTATGACAACAGGATGTATCCTTATTTTCAACTGCTTTTAATGAGCTTTCTGAACATGGAAAAGCATGGCATTGATGTCACTTTCTTTGCATAGAGTAATTCTCATTATTCCAAGCTCCAGCAAGGAATGCAGTGTGGTATTTTTTTCCACATGGATCACCTTGTGTGGGTTTCCACACAAAAGGAAACTCAATAAAGAGTGCTGAATGACAGGCTGAAAATAGTACATTGACTTCTCTGTCAATGGGTAAAGCTGGAACAGTGAGGGCACAAATACAGGGGAAAGCAGATCATGGCCAATGCAAAACCATTGGTAAAGTGAATTTATAAAAATGTGGTACAAAATAGATTTCATTTTTGGCTTTAGCTTAAAACCACCCAATATTTAGAAACAAATGCATTGTTGGGAATGTCGTCATCTGGTACATATTAACAAAAATGAGTGATTTTAAAAATATCCTAACCCAAGGATACATTTATTGATTTTTGAAGAGAGAAGAAAGGGAAGGGGGAGTGGGGAGAGAGAGAGGCAGACATGTGAGAGAGGAACATCGATTGGTTGCCTTGGGTACATGCCCTGACTGGGGATAGAACCGGCAATCTTTTTGGTGTGCAGGATTATACTCCGACCAACCGAGCCCCCTAGCAAGGGCAAAAATGACTGGTATTTAGTGAGCTCAAACATCATACAAATTGCTTGACAAAAAAACAGCCAAGTATTTTCTTCCAAAAACATTCTTTTGAGTATCTGAGTAGGATTGGAAGGGCAGAGATGCAGCTTTAGCCACACTATTTCAGGAGCTGTCCTTTCTCTCGTTGGACAAATGGCTGCTTCCAGGTACCTTTTGACTGAACGAGGGAAGGCCACTCAGACAGATGTAACCCTACTTTGCTGGGATCCCTGTTTGATGAGAGAGAGCAGCATTTCCACAGGAGTTTAATAGGACAGATACCTCAAATTTGGGTACACACACATAATTTTTGTGTACTTAGCATATACTTTTTATTTCTACTGTAACTTTTAAAAAGTATTTAGGGCAGGACACTTAACATTATTTTGCTACAACGTATACTTGTAATATAAAACATTTCTCAAGTTACAAAAAAGGATATTTAAATTTTTCTATATTTACTTGCTTACTAATAGACCAATCATTTATTAACAAGATATCAATTTGGGAGACTCTAAGTTAAATCTCATATTACCTTTAAAGACTGTCTCTTAGTCACATAATTCTCAGACTGAAGTAATTTCTCATAGTCTTCAAAAATCTAATGAAAAGAAAACAAATATTACAGTGTTAAACCAGCAGTGACTTCTTGGCATTAGGTTTGAAAGCTTTCTTGCTTCAGACCTGAGCCCAGTGCAGTCAAATGCTGTGCTTGTTATCTCTATGTTCTTAACCCTAGACTGATCACCATTGTACATTGGAGGTTTCTCCTTTCACCATCCTAATTTACTCATAAAGACACTGGGGAGTAGGGAGGTCAAATGATACAAAAGATATACTTCTCTATTTTATTTTAGTTCTACAAATTAGAAATAGAGTAGGAAAATGAAGTAATTGAGTACTCACAAAAAATCATTTTGAATAAAACATCTATTGGGTTGCAAGACAATTCACTTTATGCCAAGATTACTAAGGTGGGAAAAGCAAGACCAGCAGAGAACTGAAAGAGTGCTCAAAGGGTGAAAAGGTTCAAAACACTCCTGTCTTCTGAGGGCCAAGTGCAAGGTGTTTGTGCATGTGTGTGATGAAAGCAAGCTGTGCACAATGATAATAAATCACTAAGAAAGAATTAAGAAAGTGAAAAGTAAAAACAGAAACACATAGCTCACATTAAAGTCACAATAACTATACTGGTTTACATGAACACCTTATTACTATTCTAATTGTCATGAAACACAAGGAAGATTTTGTGGGTCATTAAATTTATTGGAAAAACTTTGTGGTTTTAATTGCAACTATAAATACATGTATAAGGTATGATTTGACTTCTGAAGCTACTACTTTCATTATTTCAGAGTCGTATATCATGTGCTCCAGTTTAGTGGTTTATTGCTAAAAAAAAAAAAGAAAAGAAACAAGAAACTCAAGAAGTATGAAATGTTTGAGGGAACGTAAGTTCTCAGAGCCAGTGTTCCAGGTCAGTGCAGGTGGCTCAGTGTCTGTGAAACTACTAAGTCACACAAGAAGTAACTACAGATACAAAGACAAAATTAGATAAATAAGGGGTCAAAGAGAATGACTTCATGCTCTCTCAAATTGCTATGTATTATCTCTGATTTCAAAGCACATTTACCTCACTAATTCTGTAGAAAAGATTAGAAGTTGATACTATAAGTTTTGTCATAAACTATCTTAGCCCTCTTTTATTTTCATTTATTGTAAATATAACATCTAATGAGTCTTTATTTGACATTCCAGCTAAAATCTATAGTTACTAAACAACCAAACTCTAATAACAGTTCATTTCATAGATTGAAAAATAGGCCATTTTCTTTTAGTCTTGAAGTTTTGGGTTACTTCTGGCAATAAGGATTATTCTCTTTTCATGGTTTACATGTAGATCAAAGTAGTCCAATTGATGTAACAAATATTTTCTTGATAATTTTAAGATATGAAAATCATCTTGATTTCATAGTTATATTGCTAATTCTTAATTTAAATTGCACCCTGAATCCCTGTGTTTAACAAATAAGGTTCCTGCCTCTCAGGGAGATCAAGAAAAAACTAAGAAGATACAAACACACCATAATAATACAATGTGAAAAGTGAAAGAAGAGTTGGTGAGGGAGGCAAGGAGGGAGAGAGAGAAAGTGTGTAGGAGTGTGAGTGACTGTGTGTGTGTGAGGGTGTGATTAGGGAAAGCTTCCTAGAAGCATCACATTTCATCCAAATCTCAAAAGGATGAGTTGGCTTCACCATTATAGAAGGAAGTTGGAAGATAGAAATATTTTGGTTTTTTTATTTTAAGTGGAACTAATTATCAACCAGGTAAAATGATTTATCTTAGTAAGGGTGGGTGTTCTATCTGAAAGAGCTACTACCTACTGGCTCTTAAGGGCAACATGGATGCTCTTAAGTCAAGATCAAAGTGAACAGATGCTAGGTGTTTCCTGGAGCTCCAGAGCACAACAATAAGAAGAGATGTGAAAAATGAGAAAGCCCTGATCTCCCAGCCATCTCAATTTTCCCTAAAGTTTCCTGATGGCCTGGCTTCCAGGCAATAGACAAATTAGGTGTATAGTTGACATGGTTGGTTTCTACTGTGGATTGTAAACAGGAGTGCTCATAGACCTGAGAGAGGGAGGAAGGGAGAGAGGGAGCAAGAGAATGAGGTAAAAACTTTAAAAAATAACTTCTACTTACAATGTCATAATTTTGTTCTAAGAATTCTGCTACCAGCACTTTATGTCGAGTTAGTAAATCCTAGAAAAGAACAGTCAAGTGAAACAAAATTATTATAGCTAATGAATTTTAAAAATCTTTCTTTTCATTCTAAGATTTAATTAGTCTACTAATTTGAGACATATAAAAGTTTCAGAAGAAAAATTTTATTTACATCAAAAATTATTTCCATTCATGTAAAAAGAGGGGAGGGGGGAGGTAGATAACATGGAAAATAAGGGGAAGGGTTGTAAAGGAACATGTATAAAGGACCCATGGACAAAGCCAAAGTGGGGAAGGATTGAGTGTGGGAGGTGGGGGTAGGTGGGGCAGGGGAGAAAGGTGGGGGGGAAAATGGAAACAACGTATAGTTGTTTCAACAATAAAAAAATAAAACAATAAAAAAATTTTTTTAAAGATGCCAAATACAAGTTTGTTTCAAATTAAAAACAGGGTATGTTTTAAATTTATATTATTGTTAGATTATAGAAATAATTTAATTACTAAAACAAATGAAATTTTAGAGATGATTTTACAATATAGTTCTTCAAGCAACAACTCTACATTGTGCATACGATATAGTAACATTCAAATAAAGTTTATGATGATCTTTTAAAAGTGTCATTAATAAATAATCATTTTTTATTTTGATAGGGATTGCATTGAATCTGTAAATTGATTTGGGTAGTATGGCATTTTAATGATGTTTATTTTCCAATCCATGAACATGGTATATGCTTCCATTTATTTGTGTCTTTCATAATTTCTTTATTCAGTGTTGTGTAGTTTTCTGAGTACAGGTCTTTTACCTCCTTGGTTAGGCTTATTCCTAGGTACTTTCTTTTTCTTGTTGCTATAACAAATGGGATTTTTTCCCTAATTTTGGTTTCTGATATTTCATTGTTGGTGTACAAAACTGCCTTCAATTTCTGAATATTGACTTTGTATCCTGCTGTTTTGCCAAATTCACTTATTAGGTTGAGTAGTTTTTTCATGGAGTCTATAGGATTTTTCTGTATACACTATCATGTCATCTGCAAACAAAGACAGTTTTACTTTATCCTTTCCCATTTGGATGCTTTTTATTTCTTTTTCTTGTCTGATTACTGTGGCTAGAACTTAGGACAAACATTTCAAAAATTTATATGGAACCATCAATAACCCCGAACAGCCTCAGCAATTTTGAGAAAGAATGATAAAGTAGGAAGGATCATAGACCTGATATCAAACAAGGCCACTATAATAAAAAGAGTATGGTACTGGCATAAGAACAGACACATAAATCAATGGTATGGAATAGAGAGCCCAGAAATAAACCCTTGTCTCTATGGTCAGTTAATATTTGACCAAGGGGGCAGAAGCATAAAATGGAGCCAAAAATAGCCTCTTCAACAAATGGTGTGGGAGATCTAGACAGCTACATACAAAAAAATGAAACTTGGCCACCAACTTACACCATACAGAAAAATAAATGCTACATGGATAAAAGACTTAAATATAAGTTGTTACACCATAAAAGTACTAGAGGAGAACATAGGCAGAAAAATTTCAGATATTCCATGTACCAATATTTTCACCAATATGTCCCCTAGAGCAAGGGACATAAATAGAGCAAGAATAAACAAATGGGATTTCATCAAATTAAAAAGCTTCTGCATGGCTAAAGAAAACATCGGCAAAATGAAAAGGGAACCAACCTATGGGAAAACATTTGCCAAAACATAGCTGTCCATGGGTGCACAGGCCCTGTGTTTCCCCGAGTAGTGCAGGCCAAGGTTAGCCTCCACCTGTGTTTTGCCCAGGGCCACCCTGCCTGAGCTTTAAAGCAATCTGAGATGGCTGCTACTTGTGCTAGGCTTGAAGATTCCCAGGCAAAGCTGTGAATCTACACTGGCTGCTGCTAGTGCCATGCCTAGGGCCACTTAGCAAGAGGTACAGGGGCTGGAGGCTCACTGAGGCCTGCTTTGTTTGTTCATTTGGATTTAGGAAGTTGTGAAGCATGAGCCAAGGTCAGTCATTCATATGCAAAAGTCACTGTTAACAGCTTGGGTGGGTCCATAAGCTGGGTAGATGGAGTCTCAGGGGATGTCCAGAGCAGGCCAACAGTGTTAGCCAGGTAAATGGTGTCTCAGATATTGCATGCGCCTGCTGGCTCTATTGGGGGTGGGTTCAGAAAAGGGACAATGACTTCTGCCCATCTTCCTGTCTGGGGGAAAGTTGTCCCCAGCTCTCCCCTTGATGCCAGACATTTCGGTTCCTCCCTGTATGCCACTGGTTCCTTTCAAGCTGCTTACTCCAGTGCTGGAGCTCAAAAGGAGTGACTGAGTAAGTCCATGTCTGGGTTCTTTAAGAGGAACTTCTTGGGACTCCAGAAGTTTCTTCCATTAACTCAATCCCTGCTGGCATTTGCAGCCAGAAGTTATGGGGACTTACCTTCCTGACACTGGAACCATGGGCTGGGGGGCTGGGATTCCTTTCTCCTGACAGATCCCTCCTGAATTTTTATCTACCACATGTGGATGGGGGACCAGCCAGTTCCACGTCTCTGCCCCTACCAGTCTGGTTGGATGTGGTTTCTCTAATTCCGTAGTTGCCAGACTTCCATTTAACTTGATTTCCGATGGTTCTGTATGATTGGTTCTTCTATAGTTTAGTTTCAATTTTGATGTGGTTGTGCAAGGAGGTGAGCTATGCTTATCTGTGCCTCCATCTTGACTGGAGGCCTATTTTTTATTGTTTCCTTTCATTGCCATTTAGACCCATTAAATTCCCCTCTCCCTACTATCTCCACATTGTTGAACACGTATGAGTCCTTTTATATTTTTGCTTGATCCCTCTACCTGCTAAGTTACCCCCAAGCCATAGCTTAACCACTTTTAAAATAGAGGTGCCTAGGACCTGGCTGGTGTGGCTCAGTGCACTGAATGCTGGCCTATGAACTAAAAGGTTGCTGGTTCAATTCCTGGTCAGGGCACGTGCCCAGTTGTAGGTCAGGTCCCCAGTTAGGGATGGATGAGATGCCACAGAAGTATGCATCTCTTGCACATTGATGTTTCTCTCCCTCTCTTTCTTTCTCCTTTCCCCCCTCTACAGACAAACAAACAAACAAACAAACAAAAATCTTTTAAAAAATCAAATAGAGGTGCCTAGGATGTTGGGAAGCAAAGAATAACATTTAGCAGGGCCATTTCAGTATCATGCTGTTCTGGGGTTAATAGGCTGTGAGGTATTGTGCAGTTATTAAGTAGCCTAACATACCCTTTCAGAGTTGAAGAGAAGCAACCCAATATTATAGACATAACTTTCAGAAAACTATACCTGAAAGATACCCTGAATTTACCTTAATGTGGAAAGAAAATAAGCCTCACTTAATAATCCCTTTTATATGCTTAGAGGTTAAATACCCTGTTCACATATCATGCAAAATTTAATTAAAAACCTAACAATAATTTTAAAGTTTTCCAAAATAAATTCTTATACTTTAATATGTATTTAATTAAAACTTCCTAAAAACATATAGAAGATACACACAATAATCTCGCAAAGAAGGCAGCAGCAATGATAAAACCCACCTATTTCTATTTTAATAAAATATAAAATATTTAAAGCATTTTGCATATAATTCTCAAGTTCAAAAACAATAAGACTGACTATTATTTTCATTTCATATTACTTACTGTCACAAGTTGATTGACCAGTGGGCCTATTAGGGGAAACGAGGTACCTTTTTCTTCTAGGAGCACATTCAGTAGTGTTCTGGAACTGGAATTTTAAAATGGGAAACCCTCTACAAGTACACATTCCTGGCCTGTCTAAAGTCAAAATTCAAACTATTCCTCTATCAGGGGACCCCTGAGAGAGTAAGGTAGTCCCACAGCATCCTTTAGGGTCCCTACTCTTTTTCTAGGTAGATATTTGGGATACCTAGTTTTCAGACAACCCTTTCCCTAAAGCTCCTGAGCAATATCAGTGATTTTCTAAGCTGACCCACGTTATTTAAAAGTGGTTCTCTCCATGGGCTGCAACAGACACTGTGGATTGTTGCACCCATGGGAGCTCTCCACTTGCTACAAGTTGTCAGCCTCCAGTATGAGGCCCATGCTCCCCTTCTGCTACAGGACCTGCATGAGCAGCGATAGTAGCAATGTAGAAACTACTCTACTGATGAATGCTGCCTGGAAAGGTTTTCGTTCACTACACATGAGTGTTTCATCAAAGAAAGAGGAATCCGGAGGGAGTTCTGTTAGTGGCAGCTCCTTCAAGTTCTAAGGGGAAAAAAACTTGAAATAACTTAAGAATTCAATAATAGAAGAATATAATATGGTAGAATTCCTCTGGCACATGTATATAATGGATACCGTCAATAAATAATTTACATTCTCTTTCACACACACACCCTTACACTTGATTGACCATATATTCATAGATATACCCTAACATTTATGTGCATAATACATATATGCACAAAACTCAAAAGATTATAACAAATATATACAGTGAGTCCTCACTTAACATTGTCAGTAGGTTCTATGACTTCAAGTGATACAACATATGATAAACCAATTTTACCATAGGCTAATTGATATAAACAAGAGTTAAGTTCTTATAGCATCTCATCAATATCAGAATGAAACAACATTGAATAAAATGACATTATTTAAGGACCTGCTAAACATACACATGTGCATATATACACATAATACAGAGATAAATATAACTGCAGCATTATTATAGAGCATATAACTGAGTGGGACAAAAAGAAACTAGCTAGGATTTTACCCAAAAGAAAAAAAAGCAGAAAATTGCAAATAAATACAAAGTTTAAATTTTAAAGAATTTAAATTTATTTGTTTGTTTATTTGAGAGAGGGGAAGAGAGGGAGAAAGGAAGAGAAACATTGATATGAGAGAAAGACATTGATCAGGTGCCTCTTGCACACACCTCAACCAGAGACCAAACCCACAACCCAGGCATGTGCCCTGACTGGGAATTGAACAGGTGACCTTTTGCTTTGCAGGATGATGCCCAACCAACTGAGTCACATGAGTCAGGGCAAAAAATTTAAAATTAAAAAAATTATTTGAAATAGTATATACTCTTTCATCTCACCTCTTAACAATTCTGTTTGACAGGACCAAGTTTTGCATAGTCTAAGTGATATGCTTTAAAAACAAATTAAAAAAACACAAAAACAAATATGATGTTGAGAAACATTTTAGTAGTGAGTGGAGTTAAAACACACATACAATGGCAGGGATGTAACACAAATCTGCCAGCAGCAGCTGCATTTACTATGTGCTATTGCATGCTGAGTACTTTACACACATTATTTCTTTTTTAAAAAAATTATCAACTTTAGAGAGACAGCGAGTGAGGGGCAAGAGAGAGAAACATCAATGTGTTGTTCCATTTATTTATGCATTCATTCACTGGTTGATTCTTGTATGTGCCGGACTGGGGATCAAACCTGCAACCTTGGTATATTGGGAAGATGCTCTAGGCAAATGAGCTACCCAGCCAAGGGTACACACACATTATTTCTAATCTCCACAACTCCACAAGGAAGGAATTATTTTCTTCATCTTGCAGATAAAAATAAATCAAGCTCAGAGATAAACTAACTTGCTCAAGGACATAAAACTAGTGAAGTGAGAGAGATGGAATTCAAACCACTTCAATCATGCTGATTCTAACAGGGGGAATTTTAAAAAAAGGTGGTCATAAGAAATCTTTTTTTGGAAAGGACAATTTGTAGATAATATCATGACAAAAACATAAACTAACAATGTTAAAACATTATGACTAAACTGGGCAACAGTCATCTTGGAACTCAGAAGAGGTTTGTCTAAGGGGTTAAAAACAAAAGCCCAAACTAATATAAAACCAAACTAAATCCAAACCAAATAAAGATACAAAATCCCTTGAAACCATTAACTTAAAAAAAGTGACTTATGGTCATTGTTACATATATTACCATAGAATTTTGAAAAAATAAAGAAAATTGGCATTTCCAATGTTGTTAGCATACTAAACAACTTTTTATGTTACTTAGATTACTAAGGACTTAAGTTCAATGAAAAGTGTGCTCAAATACAAACCAAAACATTAGAATTTTTTTATTCAATATTGCACTGTAAATTAAATTGGGCTGAACATATGACAGCAAGACATTATCATCAAGTATAGTTTATTTTATTAAATGTTGAAAAATCTTTGGGAAATTTTCTGAAATACATACTCATGTGTATTTTCTTTTTCCTCCATTAAAGTTCATACTATGTTTATAAGTATTTGGGAAGTCTTATTTTTTAAAAAAAGTAACTTGTTTCCACAACAGCAATTATGAGATAGAAAAGAGAAAAAACAGGACTGCAGTATCTATTAATAGAAAACATATCCATAGATGCTTAGGCACAAACATTTTGCTAGAAAGAAATGGAATAATCCTCTGTGTTAAATGTCATTCTTCATATCTGGTGCACTAAGGTCCCTCTTACCATGTGCTCTACATATACTCTTTTTGGTGTGGGGTTCTTTTGCAGCCATTGTATCATTTTGTTTTGCTAGGTGAGACTGAGAGGCCTGTGAAATGGAAAAGTCTCCTGGGGTTTCACAGCACTCTGGCCTTCTGTCCATGTATGCTGCCCCCCTCCCCTTCCCCCCACCCACCAGTTAATTCTTTTTAGAGTCTGTCCCCAACCCTTTCTTCTCTGTCTTTTCCTTCCTTCCTCTCCCTCTTTTGCTGTTCTTTTTAGTTTTCTTCCTTTCTTTACATCCTTGTCTTCTCCCTAATTCCTTCTTCCCTTCTCTTTCTTGCCCTTGTCCTTTTCCATCTATCCTAAACTTCCAGGCATGGGCTCTTCCTCAACCCTCTGATTTCTCAGAGAGACTCTAGGGAGCAGGCAGGACTGGATGGAGACATGTTGAAAACCTGAGCAGGCTGGTGACCATCCTCCCTTCAAACCCAGATTCTATTCAATAGATTGATATTTCATTTCAGAATCAGCTCAAGCTTTTAGAGATGATGGCACTGCATCAACTTTGCTCTATTGTCTCATGCAATTCAGCCCTGGTCCCAAACAAACCTGCACACCCTGTTAGTAAAAAAAGTCCCACAGTAAACTCAAATAGGATTGAGTCATGCTCAAATAGGATTCTCTCTAATAGTTCATGTCAATTCAATTTTCCTGCCTTCATTATATTTCCAGAGATATCTTGGTTCCTTTTACAGACTTTTCCCAAGGCAGCTACTCAGCCTTGCCTACTGTTTCACCAAGATATCTTCAATATAAAATCCACTCACCAGTGTTTTCTTTTCTTAATTACAGAAGCCCTCTGGCTACCCAGCCTACAGGCCCTGCCTACATGTGGAACCCACTACATTCCTTTCCTTTCACCAAGTTTTCTTCTCCTGATGTTCCCCCTTCCTCCTACTCTACCCTAATCTTGTCCTTTCCTTGAGTCTTTCTGATCTCTGACACTCTCTCACACTTCCTCCAATATATGACCCAATATACCTTTTAATAGATTTTAGGAATCTTCTCAGAAAAGGCTGAGTAAATCCTAGTCTATAGATAATATTTACTTCTCAGTACAGCAAACTACCGTTTCCACCTTTCTCTACCTCTGGAGAGCTATTAAAAACAATTTATCATTTGGTCAACTTTCAAATAGTTTACAGCAATAAGATTATGTTGTAATCTTATTTACAGCAATAATATTAAAGTATACATTAATATTGTTAGTATATGAACTATGTCAATATTGTTAGATATGTATTTATAATACATAAATCAAAAGTCATACATGGGTTACAGTTAAGTAATTAATAATTAAGGATAAAAATATAGGTGTATTTATATCTTTCAAAGTAGAAATTTGAAATTATGTAAATAGAGCAAGTGAACTGCTGAAATACTTTTAAAGAAATAAATTAGATTATGTATATTTAAATGTCATGTTCATTTTATAAGCAACTTGAAAGCTCTCTTTTCCTTTTTTTATCTGTATTTTTTTCCATTACCATTTAGACCTTATACCCTTTCCCCATAGCAATCATCCCACTATTGTGCACTTCATGAGTCTTTTTTCCTTTTTGCTCAATCCTTCCACCCCCTAACATGCCCTCTGCCTTATCCATCATTGTGCTCTCTGTGAGTCTGTCTCCATTTTGCTTGTTAGTTCAGTTTGTTTTTATTTTTTCATTTTTATTTTTTGAAGTATTTTTAATTGATTACACTATTACAGTTTTTCCTATTTTTCCCCTTTATTCCCCCTCCACCCTGCCCCCCGCAACCCTCCAGCCTTACTCCCAACCTTAGTTCATGTTCATGGGTTATACATATATGTTCTTTGAGTCCTCTGTTTCCTATACCATTTTTTATCTCTCCCTGTCTATTTTATGCCTACTAATTATGCTTCTTCTTCCCTGTACCTTTTCCACTCTATTTCTCCCTTGTCCCTCCCCACTGAAATTCCTCCATCTGTTGTCCATTTCTCTGATTCTGTTCCTGTTCTAGTTGTTTGCTTAGTTTTTGTTTTCATTGGTTTTCTTGTCTTTTAGGTTCATTTGTTGATAGTTGAGAGTTTGTTCTCATTTTACTGTTCATATTTTTTATCTTCTTTTTCTTGGATCAAAGTCCCTTCAACCTTTCATATAATAATGGCTTGGTGATGATGAACTCCTTTAATTTGCCCTTATCTGGGAAACACTTTATCTGCCCTTCCAATCTAAATGAAAGCTTTGCTGGATAGAGTGATCTTGCTTTCATGACTTTGAATACTTCTTTCCAGCCCCTTCATGCCTGCAAGGTTTCTTTTGTGAAATCAATCAGCTGATAGCCTTATGGGTACTCCTTTGTAGGTAACTCTCTCTTTACCTCTTGCTGCATTTAAGATTTTCTCTTTATATTTAATCTTGGGTAACTTAATGATAATGTGGCTTGGTGTGTTCCTCTTTGGGTCCAACTTCTTTGGGAGACTCTGGCCTTCCTGGACTTCCTTGAAGTCTATTTCCTTCACCAGATTGGAAAAGTTTCCTTCATCATTTGTTCAAATAAGTTTTCAATTTCTTGCTGTTGTTCTTCTCCTGGCACCCCTATAATTAGGATATTGGAACATTTCAGGTTGTTCCAGAGGTTTACAAGTCTCTCTTCACTTTTCTGAATTCTTGTTTATTCATTCTGTTCCAGTTGGATGTTTACTTTTTCCTTTTGTTACAAATTGTTGCTTTGAGTACTGGTTTCCTTGCTGTCACTGTTGGTTCCCTAACTGTTTTGCTTTATTTCATTTTGAGTATCCTTCATTTGTTTTTTCATTTTTCTACCAAGCTCAATGAGTTTTGTGAGCATTTTGATCACCAGGGCTTTAAATTCTCCATCAGATAGGTTGGCTGTTTCTTCATTGCGTAGTTCTCTTTTTGAGGTTTTGCTCTGTTCTTTCATTTGGGCCATATTTCTTTGTCTTGGCACACCTGATAAATTGTAAGGGGGCGGGGCCCTAGGTATTCGCCAGCAGGACAACCCTCCTTGTTGTGCTTTGGCTCTGCCTGTAGGGGAGGTGCCAGAGAGGGAACAATGCAGCTCACCTGCTGATCTAGTGCATTTTCCAATGGACTCTTGTGTGAGACTGGGAGTTTTTCCCACAGTGGCAACCCTGGCTATAGTCCACAGTCAGCTCTGAGGCTCAGTTTTGCTGAGCCAGCCCTGCCTGCCTGGTCCACTGCCTTGCCTCGGTTCCTCTGAGCCTGCTTGGCCCATGTAGGCTGCCTTACTGGTCTGGTTGTTCTGGTTGATTTTTTTCTTTAATTCCTTGGTTGTCGGAGTTCCATGCAGTTTGATATTCTGGTGCTTCTGGTTGTTTATTGATTTTAGATTGGTTGTTATCTTCCTTTTGGTTGGGTGAGGAAGCAAAGGGTTTCTACCTACACCTCCATCTTGGCTGGAACTCCCAGTTTGTTCATTAGATTCTACATATCTAATGAGTGAAATCATATGGTATTTGTCTTTCTCTGACTGGCTTATTTCACTTAGCATAATGTTCTCTAGGTCCATCCACACTGTCACAAAGGGTAATATTTTCTTCTTTTTTCTGAGTAGTATTTTATTGTGTAAATGAACCATAGTTGTTTTACCCACTGATCTACTAATGAACACTTAGGCTGCTTCCATATCTTGGAGGTTGTAAGTAATACTGCTATGAACATAGGGATGCTTATGTCCTTACAAATTAGTGTGTTCAGTTCCTTTGGATATATTCCAAGAAGTGGAATTGCTGGGTCAAAAGGCAGTTCCATTTTTAATTTTTTGAGGTATCGCCATACCGCTTTCCACAATGGCTGCACCAACTGGCATTCCCACCAACAGTACAAAAAGGGTTCCCCTTTCTTCACATCCTTGCCAGCACTTACTTGTTGATTTATTGATTATAGCCATTCTGAGACATGTGAGATGATATCTCACTGTGGTTTTAATTTACATCTCTCTGATGGCTAGTGATGCTGAGCATCTTTTTATATGTCTATTGGCCATCTGAATGTCCTTTTTGGAGAAGTGTCTATTTAGGTCTTTGCCCGTTTTTTAATTGGGTTGTTTGTATTTTTGGTGTTGAGTTTTGTAAGTTCTTATAAATTTTGGATATTAACCCCTTATCACATGTGTTGGTGAATATGTTCTCCCATTCTCTTTTAATTTTGTTGATGATTTCCTTTGGCTATACAAAAATGTTTTAGTTTGATGTAGTCCAATTTATTTATTTTTTTCTTTTGCTTCCCTTGTCTGGGGAGATATATCTGATAAGATATTGCTACAAGCCATGTCTGAGATTTTCCTGACTGTTTTCTTCTATGACTTTTGTGGTTTGGGGTCTAACATTTAAGTCATGGATCCATTTTGAATTTATTCTCATGTGTGGTGTAAGAAGGTAGTCTAGTTTAATTTTTCTGCACATTATTTGTCAAATTTTCCCAAAACTATTTATTAAATAAACTATCTTTAGTCCATTGTATGTGCTTTCTTCCTCTGTCAAATATTAATCAACTATAAGGGTGTGGGTTCATTTCTGGGCTTTCAATTCTGTTCCATTGATCTATATGTCTGTTTTTATGCCATACCATGCTGTTTTGATTACTATGGCCTTATAGTATAGTTTCATATTAGGTAACATGATTCCTCCAACTTTGTTCTTCTCTATCAGGATTGTTTTTGTTACGTGGGGCCTTTTGTGGTTCCATATAAATTTTTGAAATATTTGTTCTAGTTCTGTGAAATACATCATTGAAATCTTGATAGGAATTGCATTGAATCTATAGATTGCTTTGGGTAGTATGGACATTTTAATGATGTTAATTCTTTCTATCCATGAACATAGTATTACTTTCACTTATTTGTATTTTCTTCAATTTCTTTCTTCAGTGTCTTATAATTTTCTGAGTACAGGTGTCTTACATCCTTGGTTAGGTTTATTCCTAGGCATTTTATTCTTTTTTAAGCGATTGTGAAGGGGATTGTTTTCTTCATTTCCCTTTCTGTTAGTTTGTTATTGGCCCATAAAAATGCAACTGATTTCTGGATATTAAAATTTTGTATCCTGCTACTTTGCTGAACTCATTAATCAGTTCTAGTGGTTTCTTGGTGGAATCCTTGGGGTTCTCCACGCACAGTACCATGTCATATGCGAATAAAGACAGTTTTATTTCCTCCCCTCCAATTTAGGTGTCCTTTATTTCTTCTTTTTGTCTGATTGTGTGGCTAAGGACTTCCAGTACTATGTTGATTAAACAACATGAAAGCAGACATCCCTGTCTTGTTCCTGATCTTAAGGGGAATGCTTATAGTTTTTGCCTGTTGAGTAAGATGCTGGCTGTGGAAAATTTCATATATGGTCTTTATTATGTTTAGGTATGTTCCCCTGATTCCCACTTGCTGAGAGTTTTTTATCATAAATAGGTGCTAGATTTTATCAAATGCTTTTTCTGCATCTATTGAGATGATATGATCATGTGGTTGTTATCCTTCATTTTATGTGGTGAATCACATTATTGCTATGCAAATGTTATACCAATCTTGCATTCCTAGAATAAATCCCACTTAATGATGGTGTATGCTCTTTTTGATGTGCTGCTGTACTGAGTTTGCTAATATTTTGCTAATATTTGGGGAAAAACTTATTTTTTCAATCATGTTGTTATGTCACTAGCTTAAAATATTTTTGTAATTCTTATTTTAAAATGACCTTCAGAGCCTATTTGTTAGATACTGAAGAAATTCAGCATCCATTTCATTTATTTTAAAACTTAGTTTTTATTATTGCAATAATTATTATTACCAAAACCAAAAACAGTCCTAGCTAACTTGATTGCCTACTTAACCCCCCAATCTGGATGTCAAATAATTTTTTGCTGTTTCTAAAAATATTTATCTGCCCTCAAAGAATAAAGATTTGCCATGCCTTTGAAAAGTGAACGTGTTAACAAAGATGCCAGTTTCAAAATATGCTGAAGTTCTAAACAATGGCAGGATCATGAGAATGAGTACATGAGTTTTCTAACATGGAAACCTTGAAGGGGACATCTTTCATGGAATGTATAAGTGCTAGTATTTTAGTTTACAAATTAGTTACACTATCTTCAAATATGCTCTCTCAGCAACTTTTTTTTGTTAACTTTTTTTGTCAGACTCATAGAAACAGGAAGTAGAAAGTGGCTATCAGTAGCTGGAGGGAGAGAGAAATGGAGAGTTGTTTAACAGACTGGCTGTATGATAGTATGAATACATGTAAGTACTAAACTGTATAGCAAACAATGGTTAAGATGCTAATTTTATATACATTTTATCACAGTTAAAATGTTTTAATTCAGAAATTAAGTTAGGTTAAATTTAACTTCAATATAATAACAAAGTAGATAAAACATTTATAAGAAAATATATAATTATTAAAAACCATAGTTTATTAATATTTTGTTTTACCATGTGGAAATTTAAAATTATACTAATAAAATATTATGATGTCCTTCATAGTCAAAGATGTGATTCTCCACCTCCGTTCATTAACCCAATTCCTTTTCTTGGAGGTAAACACTACTACTATTTCCCAGATACCCTTCCAGAGGTATTTAATGGATATACAGCTTAAGTGAAAGCATATACCTTTTGTTTTTAAAATAAATAAAAACATAGTATACAGAGCACTAAATTTTCCCTTTTTCATTTATATACTAGAAGTCATTATGTATGAGCTTATGACAGTATTTTGAGATTTTTTTCCACAATGTGACAGACTGGCTTAATAGATTGTATTCTATTTACCAATGCCTCTAATGATCTAAAGCACACACAGTTGGCTATGCTCATGCCTAAGAAATAGAATTTTCTGCTTTTTAAAATTAAATTGCTTCTTTAGAGGCCAATTGACTTTAACTAAATGCTGAAACTATGTGACCTAGCTTATTAAGAAAAAAAATTACCTTAAAAGTAGCAAAGGCATCTGAAGCAATATCAAATGTTGACAACTCCACATACTTAAAGAAATCTCTGAATTGATTAGAAAAGAGGATGATTTTGGTAAGTGATTCATGTCGAATACATTCTCTCAGCATAATTCCACTACGTAAGGCAATCTGTGGGGCTTCATATCTAAAGGATAAATAAGAGATAGAGAATGCTGTTATCCTATTAACAAAATAATATTAATAGCATCCAAAGAATCTTTCCAATACTGCTTTGATTGAAGCATAGATAGCATCTGTCATAGTTCATATAAACACCAACCATTCAACACCCACTGAATATCTATGATGTGTCTGGTACTATTCCAGATGTTAGGGATACAGCAGTAAGCACGACAAGGTCAGTGGCTTCCCAGTGTTCATATTCTAGTGAGATTATGTCTAGGGGTAAAGAGGTAAGCTATAAACAATGAAAAGATAATTTCGTATTCTGAGAAATGCTATGAGACTAAAAACAAGAAAACAATGTGACAGGCTGAGCCTGTCATGATAATATTGGTTGCCCTTCAAACCCTGCACTCAGTCAGCAGTCACACAGCAGTGCCAGTAACCATAAGGATTTACTTTACTGTGGGAAAGCCCCCAATCCCCTGACTCTAATTTAGCCACCGATGAATACTGCATGACTGCCTAGTTATAATAGTATAAAACACACCCCTGGGAGGAGATTTAACATGCTAATGAGACATGTGACACATGAAGTTGTACTGTACAAGCACCAAAGAGTCTCACTGCTACATGCTTGCTGTCACACTTAGATGCCATCCTTCCTAGCTAAAATATTTTAAAACGGCTCCCCAGAGGTACCTGCCCAGAGCAGCATCTTCCTCCTTTCTAAGTGTTGTCTCCCTTTGGGCACAAGGCTTTAATAACCCTTCACCTGAGTTCTAATTCTGTGGGTACTCTCTTGATTTTTATCTTGGGAGTTTCCAAGAACCCAGGGCACTGGTAACAATAGGTATATTTAGAGTGTAACTAATACTTAGTTTACTTTACTTTAGATTGAGTGGTCAGGGAATGGGCAAATTGTTCCAAGCAAAGGTAACTAACTGTGCAAAGGCTCTAAGGCAAGAACCAGCTTAGTGAGTTAGAGAAGGAGAAGGCCAGTGTAGTTGGAATGCAGAGGGAAGAGTAGTGAATGGTGTGAAATGAAGCAGGAGTGGAGAGAAGGGCAGGGGCCAGATCACCTACAGCTCTTGTTACCCAACATAAGCACTTTGGTTTTTAAGTGTAGTACGGAGCCTTTGGAGAGTTTAAAGTAAGGAATTAACGTGACCTGATGCATGCATTCAAAAGATTACTCTGGCTACCTATTGTAAAATAGCAAAGAATGGGCTGGAGAGCTATAGTGGAAGCAGTGAGACATATATCATTTCAATCTGACTAGGATATTGGTTTTTGATAGTGTATTGCCTATTTTATAAAGAAGTGCTCCATAAGTTAAGCTTATCCCAAGTGTAAAATCACAAGAACAACATCCTTAGGTTAGGTAAAAAATAAATATTTATCTCATTTATTCTATTCTACTTATGGATAAAGTTCCTGAGGGCAGGGACCACAACGAACATTGGATTTCAAAAACCACCCAGGAACTAGACATGATGATTTCCATTGGCAGCATGGAAAATGGCTTGCAGAGTAAGGGAGCTGAGATTCCAGCTTGGTGGAAAAGTCCAAGGAAGAGATAATTAGAGCTAGAAATTTAGTGGTGATATTGGGAATGAAGAAAGTGATATTTTAAAAATATTTCATTATTTTCTGATTCAAAAAAATAAATGTTTATTACTTGAAAATTCAAACACTTTTAGAAATGTATAGTACAAAAAGAGTATACACCATAATCCATCTCAAAGAAACCATTATCAACATTTGGTAATGACTCCTTTGGTTTATATTCTCTATTACAATGATTCTTATTTTTTAACCTAAATGTTAAACCCATTCCTTCATAACATGTTTTGTAGATACCATTTATTGTTGCTTGCTATGTACCAGGTATTGCATTCAATATCTTTACTAATGGTTTTTCTTTTAATCCTTCTAATAATACTGAGGACCAGGTATTATTCTTACCATTTTACAGATGATAAAATTGAAACTTAGAGAGAAAAAGGCTATTGTTCAAGGTTATTCAGTCAATAAGTGACAGAGCCAAGTTTCCAACCCAGATCTGTTTCTAAATTTCATGGTTTTTTTTTTTACTAATAATATATCTTTCATAAGATTTGGGAACTGTTTAAGTCTGAAGGGAGAGGGAATTATAGAAGACCCCGAGGAGAGGGCAGATAACAAGAAGCATAAGTGGAACAGTTGCACCAGAATCACCTTTACTTGTCACCATTTTCTAGTTTAGTGTGAAATGCTAGAGAATTAGTCCTTCATTAAAGGTCAGAATTTTGTACTGAATTATCTTTTCTGAAGATGTATAAAAACTTAGGATATAACTGATTGGTAGATTTATAGATCGAATCATAAGGTTATTTAGAGATATGATAGTAACATGCTATATTGAAGCTAAATCCACCCATAATGAATGCAAGACAGCAGAGAAATTGATACTTCTCCATCAAAGAGAATCATCTGGCCCTGGCTGGTGTGGCTCAGTGGACTGAGTGCCAGCCTGTGGACTGAGAGGTTGCTAGTTGGATTACCAGTCAGGACACATGCCTAGGTTGCAGGCTTGGTCCCCAGTTGGGGGCATGAGAGAGGCAACTAACCAATGTTTCTCTCCCTCTCTTCTTCCCTCCTTTTCCTTCTCTCTAAAAATAAATGAATAAATAAAATCTATTTCAAAACTAAAAAAGAGAGAGAGAAAGAGAATCATAGCGCTTGGATATAGGATACAAAATATGGTATAAAGGATTTGGAGCCCAAATTTCATGAAAAAATTATGAATAAAGACTTCCTCTAAAGGAATTTTTCTCTTGGCCCAGGTAAATGACATTCTAGGGTAATGAGAGAACCTGAGGATGAGGTCACTAAACTTCTTTTAGTGACCCATAGAGAATCATGACCAGTGGAAGATGTTCCAGAAGTCTAATATTAAAAATCATAAATTTATCCTAATAATCCTTTAAAAAGTTTTTATTACAAAAATTTTTGACCATATACAAAAGTAGAAAGTACAAAGAAACCTCTGTACCCATCACCCAGCCTTAAAAACCATGAATATTTTGCTGTTTGTTTCACATATCTCCCCAACATCACCTGTCATTATTGTTGTGGCTGGAGTGTTGTAAAGCCTCATATAATGAATGTCATATCAACCCTAAACACTTCAATATACATATAAAAAATAAAAAGATAATATTTTAAAGATTTTATTTATTTATTTTTAGAGAGAGGAAAGAAGGGAGAAAAAGAGGGAGAGAAACAACAATGTGTGGTTGCCTCTTATGTGTCCCCTACTGGGGACCTGGCCCACAACCCAGGCATGTACCCTGACTGGGAATTGAACTGGAGACCCTTTGCTTCACAGGACGGCACTCAATCCACTGAGTCACACCAGCCATGGATAAAAAGATAATTTTTATTGTACATAACCACAGTATAATTACACTTAAAAATTAACAATAGACTGGCAAGATGTCACCGTGGTGAATGAAAGTAACACTGACCTCCTCCTAGGACCAATCTGGAATTGTAACTAAATTGTGGAGAAATCACCTGGAACAGACATCTGAATAATAGTGAGAGAGAAGCCTTACAACCTCAGACAGAGCGAAGAATCACCTTCAGAACAATCTGACTGTTAAGGAGCACAGTGGAGACTCAAGAGGGCAGGTTGGGCACCCACAGGTGGTAGCGCTAGAGGGATAATTAAGTGGCCAGTTGGATGCCCCTGAGAAAAGTGAGTCTAAATCCTAAGCTGGGATTCCCAGCCTAGAGCACCAGAGCTCAAAAGGTACATAGATAACAACCAGGGGTGAAAAGTGGCAGGGTTGCTCTCTGCCAGAGACAGCTGGAGATGCAAAGAGCTGTTTAAAGGGCCAACACACAAATTTTCATTTGCAGCCACTTACCCTGGGCTCCAGCAAAAGTGGGGGCAGAGATTCCTGAAAAGAGATGAGGGATGGAGTGTTTGGGGAGAGAACTGAGAGAGTAGCCACCAGGATCCCAGTGCTGAGTCATTCCCCATAGGCAGCAGCCATCCTGCTCAGGACCACTCCCGTCTGAGTACCAGCAGCCTGAGGGGAAACAATAACCCTGACCCCAAGAGGGATTCTGCCCTGCCCCATGGGGCTTAAGCCTGACTGCTGAGTTCAAAGTGACAAGATTAACAACTGAAGGAGGCAGCCACAGACACTAGATCCCTGGTAGTGTCAGAACAGGTTGCCTAAAGTCAGACAAGGTCAACATCTGACATGACTAGAGGTGGATCCAGAAAGAAAAAATAGTAGTAAATACTAGAGGATAACAAGACAAAATCCATTGTGGTCTTCTCCATGATTTGCAATATTTTCTTTCCTGCACAGCTTTTTAATATTCATTTCTTGTCCATCAAGCTTGTGCATGATGTCACTAAATTTTATACTATAGGTTACTTCAATTCACATATTTTGCCTCTCCCTTCCCTTACTCCATTATACCTTCTTCTTTCCTCTCATTATTTTCCTTTTAAAATTTGTTTTCTGTCTTGTTACAACTTGTTTCCACCCGTACTCTGTTTCTTCCCTGCTCAGACACCCAAAACCAGTTTTCTTGTCAATGGTCATCTCACAGTCTTTTTCCCCACTCTTAAAGTTTTCTCTCCACCTTTAGCAATCTTTGCTAGTTGGCTGTGGATAGAGTAGTTATTGTTGCATTTTTTCAATTTTATCTCTAGATCTTCACTAATTTTGTATTTCAAATCTCAAATTTTACTGGTCCCCTCTCCTACTCTTTGTTTTTGTCTCAAATTTTTAACTTTGCCCTGTCTTAGCCTGTTGTTTTTCTTTCTTCTTTTAGTCTTTCATCCCAACCATTTATTTTCTTTATTCCCCCTTTTTCCTTTTTCTTTTTGATTCAAATTTTAAGTTCTCCCTATCTTAGCCTGGTTTTCACTCCTCACTTTTAGTATTCCTTATCCCTCTATCATTTCAAAATCACCTCCCAACTCCCATTCCTCTAGACATCTCTTAAGCTTTTCCTTTTTTCTTTTTTCCCTCTTATCCCCATACTACCTATATTAACTTTAGCTCATTTATTGCTGATAGTGCTGTGGTGGATCTTTCTTTTCAATTTGGCTCCTATATTTTCATTATTTATATACTTTTTCTTTCCTTTTCTTTCTCTCTCTCAGTTTATTTTATCATATTTTGTGTTTAAGCCTAATATTATACACTTCCCTTCTCATACTCCATTCTGCCTTCTTCATTCCCTTTTTTATTCATGACATATATTTTATTTTCTTTCTTTACATTGCTCTGACTCCCAATTCTTATTAGTGCTCCTCCCTTTCCCCTCTCAAAATCATTTTCATTCAGTAAGTCATATCATATTCGCTCTCCTTTCTTAGAATAGTCTTAAACTCTTTACACCCTTATTAATACTGGTTCATTTGCTGTTGATAGTGGGATTGTGGGTAGGGGTGGGATATACTTGAAGGTGTGGGTTTCTTTCCTGGGCTTTGTGATTTTGTTCTGGCAGCATCTGCACAACAGGATGAAAAACAAGGTGGGAGAAGTGACCCTCAGTCAACCACCTGGAGGTGGGGACCCACCAATGGAAAACCCAACAACACTCAAAACACAATTACATCTGGAGAGCCAACATAAACAACATAAAGGGCATCCCAAGAACATCAAGTTCAAAAGATCAAAGAGACTGCACCACTGAATCCCACAGGTGTCCTACAATAAAAGTTCATACCATCAACTCAGGGAGTCAAAACAGACCAATTTATGAAGCAGAAGCAAACAAGAAGAGTCTCACAAATAATGGGAAGACAAAGAAACAACCGCCAGTCCAAAGGAAAGGAAGACTCCTCAGAAAGAGTGCTGAGTGAAATAGATGCAAGTCAACTATCATATATTCAGTTCAAAACAATGGTTATAAGGAGGCTAAAGGAGTTCAGTGAGAATTACCAAAAACTACAGGAAAACTATGAGGAACTTATTGCAAACTATATCAGCAGAAAAAAGGACATAGAAACAATCAACAAGAGCCAAGAGGAAATGAAGAATACAATTTCTGAATTGAAGAACATAACAGAAGGAATCAAAAGCAGGCTAAATGAAGCATAGGATTGAATCAGTGAGCTGGAGGGCAAGGTAGACAAAAATCACCAGAAAGAGCAAGAAAAGGAAAAAATACTAAAAAGAATGAAGAGGGGTTAAGAGAACTGCAGGACAACATGAAATGTAACAATATCCGTATAACAGGGATATGAGGAAAAGAAGAACAAGGATAGAAAACCTGTTTAAAAACATAATGATGGAAAAATTCCTTAATTCAATAAGAGGAAAAGTCACACAAATGCAGGAAGCACATAGGCTCCCAATTGAGAGGAATCCAAAGAGGCCCACTCTAAGATACATCATAATTAAAAAGGAAAAATTCAAAGACAAAGAGAGAATCTCAATGACAACAAGGGAGAAATAGTAAGTAAAACAGAAAGGAGTTCTGATAAGGCTATCAGCTGACTTCTTAACAGAAACACTACAAGCCAGAAGAGAATGGCAAGAAATATTCCAAATAATGAAAAGCAAAGGCCTACAACAAAGACTACTCAACCCAGCAAGGCTCTCAGTTAAAATGGAAGGTAAAATAAAGACTTTCGTAGACAAAAGGAGAATAAAAGAATATACCTCCACCAAACCAGCACTGCAAGATATGCTAAAAGGACTGAAGAAATTCATCTTTTCCTTCATCTTTAAGAAGTGAAGAAAAAGAGTGAGAGAGAGGAACACAGGTTACAAAGGGAGTAAAATGGAAATGAATACCTATCAATTATAAGCTTAAATGTAAATCAATTAAATGCTCCAATCAAAAGACACAGGGTAGCAAGTAGCAAAATGGATAAGAAAACATAACCCACACCACACTGTCTACTAGACACTGACCTCAGAACAAAAAACCTACACAAACTGAAAGTGAAGGGTTGGAAAAAATATTCCAAGCAAACAAACAGGAAAAAAAAAAAAGCCAAGGCAGCAATACTTATTTCAGAGAAAATGGACTTCAAAACAAAGGCCATAAAAAGAGACACAGAAGGACACTTTATAATACTGAAGTAAAGAATCCATCTAGAAGACATAAACAATGTAAACATACATGCACCCAACACAGGAGCACTCAAATATATAAGAAAAATCTTGGAGGACTTTAAGAATGACACCCCACTGTCAACAATGGATAGATCTTCCAATCAAGATATAAACAAGGATGTTGTGGAACTGAATGACTCATTAGATCAAATGGACTTAACTGATATATATAGATCCTTTTATACCAAAGAAGCAAAATACTCATTCTTTTCAAATGCACATGGAATATTTTCAAAGAAAGATAGACCAGATGATAGGGTACAAAACAAGCCTCAACAAACTGAAGAAAATTGAAATCATATCAAGCATTTTCTTGTATCACAATGACTTGAAACTAGGAATCATTCTGAATAAGAAAAAAACTCAAAAACATTCAAACTCATGGAGATTGAATAGCATACTATTAAGCAATGAAGGGGTTAATAATGAGATCAAGGAAGAAATCAAAAAGTTTCTGATAATAAATTAAAATGAACACACAATGTAGAGAACAAAGAAAGAGTTAATATTAAGACACAGAAAGCTGCATGTAACAAGCAGTAGGAGTTAGTGTTAAGAAAAAAAAAAGATTAAAAAGCCATAACCGCTAACAATGCTGGGCTTATATTCCAAGAAGATAAGAAGAGCAGGGTGAACAGAACTGACCTGGCAGATAGCCAACTGGACAGTTACCTCAGCC
>PVKM010006987.1:0-42685 GCA_004027735.1 Carollia perspicillata | reverse complement strand
TGGAAGTTTTTAGGAGTCACCTGTATTTTTATGAAAAGAAAAGAAATAAGAACTGGTAGAAGTCCAGAGAGAGAAAATGAACGAGAATATCAGAGCTCGAGTAATAGAATTGTTGAGAGGCCAGGAAGGAAGGGAACATCAGGAATAAATTCCACAATGCTAAGAGCCTCAGGCATCTATGCTGAAGGCAAGCAACTAGGACGTTACTTGTAATCTTAACAACAAGAGCAAAAAAATTCCCCACTGTTGATATGACCCTAAGCCACCTTTAAAGGCATTTGGAAGCTAGGGGGGAGGGGTAACTATGATTTTGAAAATTCAGTGGTGAAAGGAAGGACGAAATGGGCGTGTGCATCTGAGGCAGCCGGAGGGTGTGGGCAGGTGGCTAGTGGGTGTGGGCCGTGGCTTCAGCTGGTCTCTTCTCTCCTGCAAGGGACCTCTGCTTCCAACAAAGCCCGCCCTTCACTGTAAATCTGCCTAAGAAATACAAAAGAGTGAATGCCTACAAGCAGCTCGCCTTGTTGGCCTAAATAGTACTATTTGAAAAAAAGAAAAAAAGAAATCCTTTACTTTATAGAGCCTTCAAAGGAATTATTTATTCAAGAGGACATGAAAATCTTTTTTTCAGGCAACCACTGAGGATATTGACCTGAACAGTCAAGAAGATAAGATTGATGGCGGAAAACCACACGAAGGGGATACAGAGCTTGCCTCCTCAGGTTTGTTTCCCAACAGGCTAGTTTTAAGGTTCTGTAAATCATGCTAACTCTTAAGATATTGATACAATGGAAATAGACTCAAAAATTGCTCCTGAACAACACAAAGGAAATGAGATTCTAAAACTGATGGGGTTGTGCCGCCACCTAGAGGCCGCCAGGGAAATTCTTAGTGATTTACCTGGCTTTGTTTTGATTTTTTTTAATCTCCATCATCATAAATAAGAGTATATTGCCCCAAATAAATAATGATAATAACTGAGGGTCATATTTTAACATATAGTAACAACAATATATATCATAGATAAGAAATATATCACAAAATAGACACTGAAATGATATAGCTGTTGAGTAGTCTGAAAGAATAAAGTAATGTGGACAGTGAGCGTGAGGAGACCTACTGTTCCCTGAATTAATGTTTATCACTACTTATAACACATTTCCTCCCTTGATAAGTGTAAAAGTCTCTCACCCTCTTCCAATTCCAAGGTCTTTTTAAATGCCCTGTTAGAATAAATTAAATGCCATTACTAAAAATTTCAACCCAGATTCCTCCTCCTCATCTTGCTATGCCCCCTCAGGTGGTGCCTTTCCCACCCACTCCAGAGTGCACCCACTTCTTCCTCTACGCATCAAAGAACACTTTGTTTCCCTTGCACTCTGGGTACCATGCAATCCTTAACACATTCAGTGATGGAAATGTGACGATGAAAAAGAACATAGACACAAGAGGAGGAAAAGTCAGGCTGCCACTCAGCCTCCGGATGGAAATCACATGGAGATGCTCGTCCATCCAACCCACTTCTCATAGCGTTTCCTGTTGGCATTTTGTTTCTTGTATAACACCAGCTCTGAGTCTTGCTAGGAACTTAAGTTTTTGACGGTGGGATTCTTTGATGTGTTATATGTGCTTAATTTTTTTAAATAATGTGAAAAAGCCTAGCGAATTCTGGCATCTTAGGCTCTTGTATACATCTCATCACACAATAATCCCACTTCTTTATGTTTCTGGATGTGACTCCATTTCAGAGCCACAGCATTTTACAACAACTGTGACTCGATCCAGCCCAACTGTGGCCTTGGTGGAGCTTTCCTCCAGCCCCAAGCCGAAGAGCGATGTGCCGGAGCAGGAAGCCCCGAAGACACCGGAGAGTGAGATGAGTGGGAAGGTGGAGTTGGTGCTGTCACAAAAGGTGAATTACGAAGGGGGTTAGAGCAGTTAGATTTAAATTAGTGTGGCCTCATGTGTCAGCTGGCTGCTGCTGTGGCACTAGTCCCTAATGAAGACGTACCTTCCCTTCCTGTCTTTTTTCTAGCTTTAACCTGTATTGCTTTTCTAAATACAAATGTACTCCATGTTCATTATAAATAACTGACATGGGAAGGTATGGGAAGATGTATTCGTTCACTGGGGCTGCTGTAACAGAATGCCGTAGACTGGGTGGCTTATAAATGACTGACTTTCATCTCTCACAGTGCTGGAGGCTGGGAAATCCAGGGTCAAGGCCGCTTTGGGTTCTGGTGGGAACCCCCTTCCTCGTTCACAGATGGACATCTTCTCAGTGTGTCCTCGCTTAACAGAGGGGGCAAGGAGCTCTCTGGAGTCTCTTTTATAAGGACACTAATCCCACTCGTGAGGGTTCTGGCCTCGTGACCTAATCACCCCACCCTTGTAACACCATCGCCTTGGGGGTTAGGATTTCAACATGGGAATTTGGGTGGGGCCACAAACTTTCAGTCTATAGCTATATACTTTTAAAATTCATATTTATAGTAATGTATACATAAACACGTAACAAATCTATCAGGTAATATAGGTACATTTTTAAATGATATATAAATAAGCAAACAGAGCAAGAGTGAGAAAAAGTCACTGAAACCTACCTTTCCATTAGTAATGATTATATGTGTATGTATATATATTTTTTCCACATTTTAAAAATTGTATTTGAAACAATTTTAGTTACAAATACTTGTATATATTTTTAACACAATATTCATATAAGTTATAGAGCTTTGCAGTTAGGTTATGGTTTGTTGTATATGAGTATGAGCTTGCTTATTTTCAGCTTACTAACGATTCTCTTTACCATATTTAGCTATTTATAGCAGCATACTTCTGATGCCTCTAGATTTTAGCAACAAGGAAACTAGAAACTTATTGTGCTGATATAATGAGTTTTCACATCTTGTTTTGATTCAATTTTTTCCTTGTTTGGAGTTTCATCCTTTTCATAATAATTTGGTTTGTTTTCAGGCATAGAGTCCAAAAGTCTTCATGTTTTATACCAATTGTTCTCAATCTTGGCTACCTCTTAGACTTTAAAAATATACCAAGCACAGTCCCGCTCAAATAAATCAGAACTTCGGGGGGCAGGGCCTAGTCATTGGTATTGTTAACAGCTCCTCATGTGATTCTAGCATGCCAGCAATGTAGAGAACCACCGAGCTGCATATGGGTGTACTACTCTATATGGGGTGATATTTCAACTTTAAAAACCAGCTCTAAATTTGGATTTGACTTTAGGATAAAAAACTCACCACTTCTACATCTGATTCAGCCATCATTTAGTCAATAAATAATGGCTGTGCACCTCCTCTGTGGCAGGCACTGTATCTGACACTGGATATTCACCAGTGAACAAGGTACAACCCTGGCCTCCGGGAGGTGAGAGTGCTGTGTCTTTGTAGAGCCTCAAAAATGCCCGTTTGCTTATGCCTTTTGGGAATGTCGGACTCTAGCTGCTGCCCATTTTCATAGACAGAGAAGTAAAGAGTGCTCCTGAGGTCTGAGGAGAGGCTGCAGAAAAAACATTGGGGGCAGGCAGACCTCCCTGTCTTTGCAGGTTTTGCCTTATCTGTGTTACACTTGTAACCGTTGTTTATCATTCTTCCAAATTGACTTTTTGTTCCATTTAAATCTAAACTGAAAGGAAAACTCTATTTCTTGCTAGAACTTTTTCAATCAAACAGAATGAATGCCATCGCTAAAACGCGTTCGTCTGCATACCTCCTCTGAAAACCTCATCTGCGATCCACCTTGGGATCACTGGTGTCACATCTGCTCTATGGAAAAAAATTGTTTTCAGGGGCTCTTAACTGTGCGCATGCTTGTATATGGGCTCACACAAAATGGCCTTGGACCCTTTGGCCAGCTGGTAAACCTTGTTCTCAGAATAATATTTTTAAAGCATAAAATACACAGAATCACACAGTTTTCCTTGGTATCAAGTGGTACTGAGTACGTACAGCCCCTGAAGTCTGTCCTGTGGACTCCAGGTTAAGAATTTCTACTAGCCGATCAGGAAATGTGAGAGTGGGTCTTTGAGCCCCCTGCTTCTCTCACACCACGAGAATCTCTGCCTTCTCTCCCTTCCCCACAGTAGGTGGTCACAGTGGTCTCGACAGCTTTTCTTTCCTGACTTCACTTGAGGGTGTTGCAAAGTGCCCGTGCACACAAGTCGACCCTTTCACACAGTGGTCATGTTGAGCATTTCTGCTGACTGCGAAATGTTTCATTTACAACTGGGCCTTATCCGAAACATGTTTCTATCAGACTCAAGTATAAAGGAAATGGTATGAGGTCCAGAGGGGAGGGTTGTCATGTTGCTGCGTGTTTAATTAGCACTGAAGTTCGTTTGGACGTCTGGTTGACCTCTGTCATGCAGAATGAAGTGAGTAACTGTATTTTGTTCAGGAAAAATAAAATCCTACCAAGAAGAAATTCTAGGCATTAAATCATCCTGAGGACCAAATCATAGATCCGCTTATGATGAAACAAGTGCTCTCTCTGTAACCTCGTTGGCCTTATTGACTATCAGATTAATTTGTGGGGAACACAGCCACCAGTCAGAGTGAATGGGAGGAGGTCCTGCAGGCAGCTGGAGGATGTGAACTGGTACAGCCCTGCTCCTCCCTCAGATCTGTGCTCGGAGTCCGATGATTTTCATTTCAGACATTAGTTCGGTAATCCGGTCTTTCAGCAATCAGTTGATGAGAAATAACAAATCAAATAGAAATTGCTTCTACCAAACTCCATTAAGATTAAGGAAAAACAAAATATAATTAAATAGCAATAACAAGAAAATTCTATTTTTACAAAGCAAACATAAGAATTTGCAAAGCCTGTAATTTGTGAACTATTTACCATAGGATGAGTAATCTAACGTGCCTCAAAAATCCCCAAAGACCATCATTGCTATGGTGCTGTTTGGTAATGGCTCTCTATAATAAATAATGCTTTTACATCAACAGGCAAAGTATATTATCTTTAATGTGCTTTGCATAAATTTGTTGGGAGCAATATGTAGTATCTTGAGAATAGTGTCCATTAGAAAGTAATATTACTTTAGTATTTAATAGTTACATAGTAAGATTTTTTAAAATCTGCGTGGAACATCTCACCCCCTGACATTGTGAATTCAGTATAAGGTAGCATCAGGAAGAAAACATGTGATTGATCAATGAGAAAATGGGACAGAGTGGTGTGTAATTCTGAAGACAGGATTCTATCTTCTGGGTTTAGAGAAAAGTGGTCATGAAATCTTTATGCTCTCCTTCGGTTTCTCTGAAAAATTGACCCCTACGTTACAGTAGGAAAATACAAAGAGGGATAGGACCATGGGGGAAACTCTCCATTTAAAAGTTAAATGTTGGGGCTTACTGACTTATGCAATAGCCATAAACTCTTTAGGTTAGTGATTTTGCCTGTATGTTTATTAATAGACAGTACTTGCCATGTTTATGTCTGTTGCTCATGATCCAGGTGGTAAAGCCAAAATCTCCAGAACCAGAAGCAACCCTGACGTTTCCATTTCTGGACAAAATGCCTGAAACCAGCCAGTTACATTTGCCAAATCTCAATTCTCAAGGTAAAGAGATGGAAATGTTTTATTGAAGTTCTGCATGTTCTCCTGGGCCCCTCTATAGTAAAATGTTCTCTCATTTAAGGGAAGATTACCTCCTTTATGTTGAAGTCCCATTAGCCATGGTGTTGGCCAGAGTCCTTGATGGCTGAATTGATGACTTGCAGAATAGACTTCCTCTATTTGGCCTAGCCAGGAACCCCGGCTGCCCAGGCCATTTTGTCATCTGGGCACTACAGACACGATAAGGCCTACACGCGTGTTTGATACCTTAAAATAATTTTTTGGCTCCAAAATGCTTTTAGAAATACAAAAGCTAAAATCAATAACTGTAACAAAAGGTTTATAATCTTAATATTATATCAACTTGTTAATTGTTAGTTATCCAATCTTTATAAAAGATCCACTTGACAGTGATTTTAGAAGAAAGTCGGACTTCCTACTTCAGAGTGACTACTGGGTGTGCCCTGAGGAATCTTTCCCAGTCGTAGATTAAATGTATTGCTCATAACCGAAAACTTCAGCCTCTCCAAAAAGTTTTATAACAAGAATAGGTGTATGTGTATATGTATATACATGCAGATATATACATATATATGCTGAGGATATATTTTAATCTGTTTCTTATGTTCTATGTAATAGGTGGAAGGGTGGCCTCTAGAAACATAGGTGTTTAGGTTGTGGAGGTTTTTAAACAGCACTACCCACTGCAAACTCCCAAGTACCTTTAGGCCCAGGTATAGGTTGTGAATTTACCTCTGTACTCTTTAAGACCCCAACTTGAATCCTTTTACCCTGTGGGAAACCAAGGTGCCCACAACCACACCACAAAGAGCCGCAGGGATGTGAACAATGTGGGCTGGGTCCTGAGAAGTCCATGATCTGTAGAGACTGTTCTTCAAAACAGATCACTGGGCTTCACTGGTGTGAGCTCTCTCTCTCTAGATATGAAAACAGCTAGAGTTTAGGAAGCAAAACTGTAAGGTTTCTTGTTTTTCTTTTTTTGATGTATTTTCCCTGGTACATTTTACAGACTCATCAGCCTTAGCAAAGAGAGGACGATACAGGTACACTGTGGCTGGAGATTTATTTTTACTTTTTTTTAAAGGGTGGTCAGCTAGCTATCTGGGCGGGGCAGAATCTGAGCTGGCTTCCATTATTTTTTGATGATGTCTATGAGATAAGTTGGCTTTCTCTACGCAATAGGAAGTACTTGGAAGGGAATTCAATTGGTACATGCACCAAGGAGCATTAGTTTCTTAATGAGGAAGCAAGTTCAATACTCTCTTCAAAACATTTGTTTGAGTATTTTCAGCCCTACTGCTCTGAAGGAAACTGACAAAAATAGTCTTACAATGGGGCCAGCAACCACTCACATTTAGACAAATTTGAATTCTGCCCTCTTTCTAGCACTTTGTAGATAAGTAACGTAGAGAGGAAATAGATATATGTTAAGCAATATTAATTAGTTTTGTGGCCTTCTATTTATTTTTACATTCATTGTCTGTTGTAAGGCATCTTGATTGTAAAATGTGCTGTTGATTAAGGGACTTCATGCAACATCTAAATTGAGTGATAAAAAAATAAAATTTGGTAGCAGTAGAGCATTTCAAAAGTTACTCTTCAGGTTAACATTCTATTTGGCATACATACCCCTGTTCCATACTCTGGTTCGTGGAATCTGCAGTTACAATTGAGGCTCTGGAGACAGAACACCTGGGTTCTAGTTCTTACTCATGTAGTTCTTATCCACCAGATCCTCCCTCATCTCTAATCGTTACCTGTAAACTGGATATAATAACAGTGCCAGTCCAGTAAGGGTATTGGAAGAATTAAATGATATAAACAACAATACAAGGTTTAGCTTAACCCCTGCATCAGAATTAGCAGTAATAATAATTGAGCAGTTATAAAATAGTGGCAATAGAAGTATAGAGCAAAATGCCAGGCAGAAGTGAACTATTCTAAACGTTTTCCTTATAATAAAAGTGTTTATATTGTGGAGCTAGGGCTTTAAGCAATAATTTTCAAACACAAGTATATATCAATGACCTGGGTGGGATGTGTTAAAACACAGATGGCTAGCCCCCCCCCACCCTTCCCCAGTCCTCACCCCCACCCCCAGTGTTTCACTGAGTTTGTCTGGGGTGGGGCCACAGTATTTACATTTCCAACAACTTCCCAGTGGGATGCTGAGGCCACAGATCCAGGGACCACACTCTGAAAACCACTGACTTTAAATATACCTCTTATGTTTAAATTGTGCTCCAAAGACATCGCAGATAGATATAAAAAAAACAATAATACTCATTTGGAGTGTATAAATTCCTATCTTTCAAGAAGCAAAAGGCCTCTAATAAATGTAACCTTAAAAGATATGATTTGTCTTTAATTGGAGGGACAGAGAACATTTAGGACTTTGCTCAGACATAAAAAGTTGGTGCACCGTTAAGTGACCAGCCTGAGGCTGCACATGAGATGGGGCCTGCGAGCCACCGAAGGTCTGCTGCTGGGCCCTGTCGGTGCCCCACGACTTCCCTTAAACATACGCATGTGCACAGTCTTTAAACACTCGGAAAACCTGCATAATATGCATTTAAAGCTCACAGATTTCCTTTTCTCAGCTGTCTCCCGACAGTAGAAAGATATGTCAAATTGGTGTTTCAGGAAAATATGTGCACATCTCAAAACCTGATGTCTTTATTTGCACTGAGAGTGATGGCAGATGGGCGCGGCGCTAGTTTAAGGATGCGAAGGAGCTCCTGAGTCTGCTCGGTTCCGTCACACGACACTCAGACACACACACTCTTTGGTTCCACACATCTTACTTCCGCCACAGACTTCCGTACTTAACCTTTACAAAGTGTGCAAAGTAATAACTAAACTCATCGCAGCTGCCTTCCATTTTTGTAGTGTTCTTCAAAAGCAATGCACACTGCATTTTGCTCTTTCACAGTGCGTCGTCTTATTATTTTGAGATGCAATATTTTAACCATATCACCATTAGATATGGGCCTATCAAATTTCACCTGACACCAACGAAGACAGATAACAGCATAAACTCTCTCATTTCTGTTGACTTTCATTGATGTCTTCGGGTTTTGGATGAGTTTTATTGAGATATTTTACACTCTAGATTCCTCCCCTCTCAGTTCTTGTATAGCCAGACCTGGGACATGAGAGCGTGGTTCTATGTAACTCAGCCTCATTTTCATGATTCTCTGTTTGTTCTGTTCTGCCATCTGCTCTAGAGTCTCCTGGCACTGCCAGTGTTCCGCTTAGAGTTCAGAACTCTTGGCGACGCTCCCAGTTTTTCTCCCAGTCAGGTAAAATGCATACTGGCTAGCTGTCTTCCTTTTGTGCAAAAATCCATGTTGCCGGCAACCAATAATGTATGGGATTTTTCTGCACTCCTGATTTCAGAAAAAAAAATGCTTGTTTCTGGCACACAGTTAGCAAAGAGCTGGTTCTTTGATACCAGGAGCAGTTATACTAAAATTGGGGGGAAATTCCCAGTAGTTTACTTCAATTTTGAAAATCCAAAGAAATAATAATATTCTTTATTATTGTCCTCTTTTAAAAAAAAAAACAGAGATTAGAAGTGTTTACCAGGAACATGGTTCTCTTGTTAACTGTGTCACTCTCTTTACTTCCTGGGTGACATCTGGCCTCTCTCTGTATGATACTTCTCCACGTCAGACAGGGAGGGAGCTGTCAATCAAGCCAGAATGCAAGGTGCATTAAAAACCAGCACTTGTAGGAATAGATTTTGCTTCCTTCCTCTAGTCTAGTCCTTGGTGCTAATTGATGTGTTCAACCATATTACACTGGTTGTGACTACTTTTGGTGATGGGTACCAGCTGCTTTAGGGGTCTGCTTTCTGATAATTTTCTAATGCTCTTGGCTTACAAAAAATGGTCTGAAGCTGACACGGGAACCACACTCCACTGAGAGGATCAAAGAGAAACAGAGTAAGAAGCTACTCACATTGTGATCTTTTTTTCCCTTTCTTTCTGTGCAGTGGATTCTCCAAGCAGTGAAAAGTCACCTGCAACTACACCTGTAAGTAACTCATTTTAAGGAATAAGGTCATACGTTTAGTGTGATTTTAATTACAGGGTATTGGGTTCACTGAAAGAGGGTTCAGTCAAAAATGGGCTTCAAACAATTGACTGTACAAGAATACCTAGAAGCCACGTATAATGCTGCCAGGTGAATTATGGAGATGTGGGTTGTCGTTATGTGGAGTCGTGATCTGGAAACAAAATGGGGAGTCAGGAAAGTGAAGTGTGAAAATAGCAATTAAAATGCATGTGACAGTAGGAATTAGTATTAAAATATGCTCTTTCTGTAAGCACTCAAAGCCGTTTTCTAAATGAGGACGATACTTCAGCGCAGTGCATGTTGGCAGCAGGGCCCCGCCTGCGCTCTTTCTAGGAGACCCAAGACGTCTTTGCCCCACCTCTTGTCACACTTGGTACTTTGAGTAATAGTAACCATACATTTAGTGTTCAATTTTTTATTTCAATGAAGAAGCATTTACTAATTAAAATGTCTAGACACATGATGCTGTCAAATTCCACGCTGCTGAATTTTGTCTGAACACACTGTCAGCAGGCCTGGCTCTTCTCTAAATTGGGCATGTGCAGTGCCGAGCCCGTCACGCTTGTCCACCCTCTGACGTTCCCAGCAGATCTGCCCAATTCCTCTGCGGGACCATCCGCTGCAGCACAGAGCCGGCTGGGTGCAGCCGCATAATCACTGTTGTGCTTCTGATTCCAGACTGACTAACTGTAGGGCCCTGGAGGTTTACATACTTTCTCTGAACCTCATCTTCCTTGACTGTACAATGAGATAATGATACCTTTCTTTTGGGGTGTTGTGAGCCTTAACTGAAGTAATTACTCAGAAATCCCTAGCACAGTGCCCAATACGTGAACAGATCCTCTCCAGTGGCTCATCCAAGAAGCCCGCCATGGCCAATACCAGTTCTTACCTATAAGTAAATTGCTTCATTTTGGGGATTCCTAAGCGCCTGTGCAGAATGGAGGAGGGGCCCAGGTGTCACAGAACCCTCAATATCTCCAGGCACATTCCAGAAACAGCAGCATTTGTGGAGGCTGTGTCTCAGCTAATTCTGGGAATCTTGAGTTTCCTGGGAAGCTGGGTACTGCCACAGGGGCCGGGAACCCCAGAAGGACCCCCAGCTGGCATTCATGGCACAGATCGGTTCTCGTTTAAAATAGCTGGGAACAACAATGTCCCATTGTTCTTCTACCCCCTGGTCGGGGGTGGAGAGGAAGGGCACCCTAAAAAGAAACATTCTTATTTCTGTTTATAGAAAATAGAACAAGAAAAAGACAGGTTACTGACCTATTATAAGTGAATTCTCCGGAAATACCTACCCAAATTTGAAATTATTTTGGCAATAAATAGTTCTTCATAGAATAGAGAAGTAAAAGAGTTTTCAAAAAAGAAAGAAAGAGAGAGAGAGAAAAAAGAGAAAGTATGCATTTGATTATGCTGACCTCAGCAGACCCAGCCATTTTTGGTCAGACTTGGAGTGCCTTTAAGCTACAGGGTCATGGTCTAAGAAAGAAAGAGAAGAGAAGATGCATCACCTAGCGTGGAGTCCATTCATTTATTCAGCAAATATTTATGGAAGGCTTAACAAGCAGGTCTTGGGATGCTTAGGGGGATAAAGGGCCCTCCCTGCCCTTGAGTAACCCCTAACACGAAGGCAGACGTGGATCTGTAGAAAGGTACATTATAAATGGCACACCGTGGGCTACATGCTCTCTATTCCAACTTTCTCTAGCACCTCTTGTATCTCTTTTATGATGGTTTTCCCACTGTCTTCTGGTGATCATTTGTGTATTTGGTCATACAGCCCCACCCCTCTCATACCGCACTCACACTCACACTCAGTTCATTGTAAGCTCCACGCTTCTGAGACTTAGCCAGCTGGTATCCCCACCTGGCCCATATTAAGTGCTCAGCAAATAATTGCCAGGGAACATGATCACTGTTCTTTCCCTCGTGTTTATCACACTGGTATCTTCCTCTGCAAATGCTTATTGTTTTTCTCTCTTGCTCATTAACAAATGATCTTCTGAGCTTAAATCCCCTTCCCTACACCTCCTCCTCTGATCTGCTTCCTCCCTACTTGACTTGTTCTTGCAATGACTACCCTGAGACATCTGAAAATGAAATAAGCCCTGATTGTGTATTTTCCTACTAATAGACTTTTCCCCATTGGGCTCCTGATGGCTTTATTCACACAACCACACCCTTTTTCCTCAAAACACAAAGAAAGGCTGTGCTCCTGGGGTTCTGAACATTTTAACTGCTTGAAAGTCTTTGGAAAACACCCGGTAGAGCCAACGTCCAACATTATTAATCCATTAGAATGTCCCATCTGGCCTTCACATCTGGATGCTATTTTCTGGTCATCCAAGGCAATTTGGGAAACTTTGGGTTATATCCAGTTAATGGTTTTTGCCTTGCACAACTTGTGGGAGCCGGTAGTCTGCGGTTGTGCAGCGTGAATCCCAAGAGGGGCACAGAGGAAGTACGTCTCCCCACCTCGTCTGCCCTCCTTTTTGTGATGTTTTGTGGCCATCCCAACATTTGCAGGAACCACAGCAAGAGTTCCAATCATTTGTCTACCTATACTATGGTTATAAATATTTATAAAGTTATAGATCAAGCAACACCTGTGGCCCAGCCTGCATTCTCATCCTGGAGATGCCAGTCGCAGGGTCACACACCTAAGTGTTGGGTGGGTCTGCGGGGAGCAGGGCAGTGTGGAAGGTGGGACCACCCAGGTATCTTGGGCAGTAACTGGACCCATTAAACCTTGGACCGGACTGCCTCTGTCTAGCCACCCAGGCAGCCAGGGTAGGTATATTCTGCCTGACCCCACCTCACCCCAGGCTCTCCCCTTTCTCCCCAGCTCCCCCACCCTCACCTTACATTTTTTTTCAAGATTCCCAAGCAGTTTTAGGTGTCTCTCAAAATTACCCCGTTAGAGGGGAAGTAGGAAGTACAGTTATTGGGGAACCTGATTTGCCTTGGCGCCTACTCCCGGCGATAGGGGAGGCCAACATTAAACCCAGCAGCCCCCCTTTTACTGGTTTCCCAGGGACCCACTGGGATTTCTTTTTCTCCCAGACCCTCTCAAACATACACCCTGTGGCCCGGGTGCCCACCTGGACTCGCATTTTCATCCCCACATTTCCACACACTGACTTGGTTTTCAAACTTACAGAAACCTTTCTTTCTTTTTTAAAGATTATTTTATTGTTGTTCAAGTACAGTTGTCTGTGTTTATCCTCCACCCCTCCCGTCCCCACCCCAGCCATCCCCATCTCCCTCCCCTGACAAAAACCTTTCTTAAAAGACAAAAAAACTCTCGATTTGAATGTCTGTTATGTGTGTGGGTCCCAGAGCAGGGACTCCCCATTGCCCGGACATCAGGCGATGCTGGTGGGTGGTGGTGAGTTAAATAACCCACTTCAGAGAAGGCCAGTGTGGAAAGCAAGAGCAGTATGAAAGATGACACAGTCCCACAGTGCGGCGAGCGTCGCTTCTTACGAAATGCAGCTCTGCTGAAATAAGCATTCCCATTTGCTTGGGCCTGGGATCAATGTGCAGAATGAGCCTCTTACGTACCAGAGCGCAAATACACTTAAGAAATCACTTCTAAAAGAAATGAAGCAAAAGCCCACCCGTGCCAGGGGCTAATTACTTCATGTTTTCATTAGCCCCAAAAAGGTTCAAAGAATCCTGTCGGCCTCTTGGAACTAAACCAAAGAGGGACTAAGATTAAAAGGTGGTTGCTGCAAACACAGATATATGAAGACTCGTGAAGGCTTCTACTGCTGTGTGTCCGTACAAGCGCCAGCCCATAGGCTAACTATGTCCCTTTCCCTGGCCAGGCCTCAAGGACGTGGCTCGATTCTGATCCTGTTTTTATTTTCTAAGCAGTTTAAGTTCTGGGCCTGGGACCCGGAAGAGGAGCGCAGGCGACAGGAAAAATGGCAACAGGAGCAGGAACGTTTGCTCCAGGTAGGAGGATGGCTGGGATTGCTGCCTTTTTTTTTTTTTTTCAGATGATGCCCTTCTAATTCCTGTTGTATTAAATAGACTTTTAGCACAGGAAATGCGTGACATCAAATTCTTATCAGAAGTTAATGAGGCTGCCAGTGCATTTGTGTCCGTGTGACATAATGCCCGTGTCTAACTCCTCCTGCCAGAGGTTGCAATGACATGAACACAAGGAAAAAGCATTTCACTTAAAAAAACTTTCAAACCTCCAGGTATTGACGAAGGGCCAAGTCAGGTATTCACCACCTTCTCAGATGCCAATGGAATCCGGTCCCAGTAGCAGTGGGAATGAATTGTCAAAAAGCTTTTTGAAAGCATACATGTGAAATAAAATTTGGCCTGGCTTTCTTTCTTCTTAAGTAGAAATGTTTGCTCCCTCCAAGTAAAAGCTGCTAATTTTCAATTCTAGAAAAATTCCGGGAAGAAATGTGTCATGTTCCTGGTCATTTCAGGCCTCTTTTGTGGAGTAACAGGACTTAAAAAGTTACCTAATAACCTTAGAAACTAACCTCTGCTGAGTACTTGGGATGTGCCAGGAACTGTGATGGTGTTTGACATATTTTATCTAATTTAATTCTCACAAAACTCTTCAAAGTATGTCTTATTATCCCTACTTTGCAATTGAAGAAGCTAAGGCTCAAAGAAGTTAAAGTAATTAGCCAAAGTCACATAGCTAACAAGGGTTGAGCCTGGTTTCAAATCTAAGACTGGATGACTTTAAAACTCATGTTCTTTCCATGCCCTGACAGGCGTGGCTCAGCTGGTTGGGCGTCGCCCTGCAAAGCGAGAGGTCACCGGTTCCACTCCTGGTCAGGGCACATGCCTGCGTTGTAGTCCAGGTCCCCCATCAGGGCATGTGCAAGAGGCAACCAATTGGTGTTTCTTTCTCACGTCGATGTTTCTCTTCCTCTCTTTCCCCTTCCCTTCTCCTCCCTCTAAAAGTAAATAAATAAAGTCCTTAAAAAACCCTTAAAAAAATAAATAAAGTCCTTAAAAAACCCACTATACCCCCAATAATACCGATTTTGCCAAAATAATAAATAAGAAGTTTAAATCTCATTCATTTTGATGGCTTTCTGCTGCTGTATTGAAAGCAATGCTTAATGTAAGTTTATTTTACTTTTTAAAAAAATCTTTTTGTTCTAATCCTTTCGGCTTAAATCCCAGGGGCGGGTTGCAGGGGTCAGTTTAGACAGCTAACCATGTGTAATGTGGCTTTATGTCTGCCAGTTAAATTTGACACTTCAAAATTGCATAGAGGTAAATCTTCAATATCAAAACGTTAGTAAGGACCAGATTCAACAAAATCAGGGAGCTGTTGGGATTTTTGTGTCCTCCGGGAGACCCCAGACCAGCCCTGGCCATCTGCTGGTCTGAAAACCAGACGCCCATTTTCCAGCTAAGTGGTGAACAGCCAGGAGTCAGAAGTGCCACAGAGTAGAGACATCAGGCAAGTGTGCTTTCCACGATGGCACTCTGTCTGTTACACTCTGAAAGGTGACCACAGTTACCGATGCAGGCGCATGTCTTGTTCCTGTCCCACCGAATTGCTGCCCAGTGTGGGAAAGGTGTTCGTGGGGAAGAAGAGAGGGGTGCAGATGCACAGCTTCTGCTCCCTGTGTTCCCATTCCCATCACATCTTCTTGGTGACGGGAGCACATGACATGAGCTTCTAGACCCAATAAACCTAAAATGCTGCGCCTGGTTTTAAGCTTTTGTGAAGTTTTGAGGTTCGTTTTCTCTACTTGAAAAGCCCCTGAAGTCCCTCTTTGCAATACTAGGTTTTGATAACAAAATTCTCTCCTGGAAAGAAAAGCCTGGGGTGGATTGAACAGCCATGGTTTTGCCAGAACATTCATAAGAAACCAGACTCTGGACAATCCCAAGAAAGCCCTTTTGCTCCTAAGATAATGACATAACAGGCAAGACCTGGAGGAGACCTCAGTGCCTCCCAGGAAGATTAAAAAAAAAAAGCACAGACCTGTTTTAGCCTCAGAGAGAAGATTGACAATAATTAACCTAAAATAGTTGACTGTGTGTCGTACACTTCGGTGATCGATCGCTCTGCCTCTGTCACATCGGGGATGCCATTCCCAAGGCATCCAGGGGTTTCAGTTCTCATTTTAGGCATTAATTTTAATCTCCACTTGTTCATTTCTTCTAGTCAGCTGTCAGGAACCCCAGCCACATTTCAAAAGCTGTTCTTATTCAGAGTATTTTATTCTTTTTCCCCTGAAGTGGTGACTAGCGTTGTATTATTTCTGGAAACAGCAATGGCACTTCTGGTATTGAAGCCTTCTAATGGGCTGTTTAAAAGGCTACTCTTATTTCAGAAGTTACTTAAAGCTAGGGAGATTCCATTTCGGTAGAATGACTACAAGCAAAAAGTAATTCAGCTACTCAGCTCATTATCATCTTGTCCACTTTGGACCTTTCTACAAGGTTGGGTTTTTTTTTTAATCTTTTATTAAACGCTCCCAGCAGCAAACATATTTCTATTAACGGAACAGCAAAACTCATCTCTGAAAGGCCCAGTAAAAAGCAAACTATTGGTTTAGCCTGTCTCCTAGGACAAAACCCACGTGATGGAAGAGTTTAGAATCTTTCACTCTTTTCCTCTTTCTGAAAGCACTGCCTACTCGTATATCCGAACAACAATTCTATAAAACAACAGCAGAAAAGGCAGGGTGGGGCGAAACCAGGTGTACAGTTGTGTGTATGCAAAACAGTTTATTCTTATATTATTTATCAATTATTGCATTATTTTCCATACGAACAACTGTAAACCTATGCTTTTTTGGCCCCACTGTGCACTGTTCTCCTTTGGATTTTTAGGTCCCTAACATGTTCGAGCACCATAAAATAGTACTTCCCTTGTGCTGCAGGAAGAGATTAGATTCAGAATGTTACAACAAGGGGATAGTCTCACAGCGTGTGATAGATAGGGTAAGAGGGGGCGAAAGCCCCGGTGAGGCGTGCCATGGTCAGCTCAGAACAGTCTCTGGAAATTCTGTAACAGGAGAGATACCAGAAGGAGCAGGACAAGCTGAAAGAAGAGTGGGAAAAGGCCCAAAAGGAAGTGGAAGAGGAAGAACGCAGATACTACGAGGAGGTAGGAAGTTTCCAAGAAGCAATTTGACCTTGTGGTCCTGTTTCCTCAAAGTCAATCCATAATTTTCGTGTCTGTGGTATGTGTGCGCCTGCAGCCGTGTCCGATTCTCCTTACTCACATCAGAGCCTGTCAGCCTCTTCAAAGGGGTCATATTCTGTAGGTACTCAAAGACCACAAGTCAGTTTAGTTTGTGATAAGGGTGTTTTGTGTCATGGTCAAGTGTGGCAGACTCCGGCCAGCAGAGTACACCTGTTGTGACTGATGATGAGAATAAATGCACAGGTGACAGCAATCCTGTGCAGAAAAGGGGACAGATGGCCATTCTCTCAAGGGGAGAGTGTCCATGGATGCCTCGACCACTCTCTCAAGAGGAGAGAGCCCCAACCCTTGCCTAGAGAAGCTTTTATTATTTTTCTCGGGTCTTCCATCGAAGAAGGATTTATTATCTATTACATAGAATAGTATTGTCCACATCTTAGGTACAATCGAGGAAATGAAAATAACATGCAGAGGGTAATGGTAGCGAGCTGATTAGCTCTGTCCTTGGGAAAATTCACACAGGCTGTGGAAATTACCTTGAAGATAGACAATACACATTTGTTGTTTTAGACCAGGGTGACGGAGTTTCAGCAAGAGCAAGCCATATAGTCTGTGTGCATTTTCTAGGCCTGATTCCCGAGGGAAAACTCGGTTTGAGGGTCTGGCTCCTGCCTACCACCTCGCTTCTGTAGGTTTGCCATACAGAGAGGAGTCACATTTGCCAGACCAAAGCAAACCGGTCCCCTACAGTCGAGAGACAATATAATTATAGTGATCTCTAGTCAGACAGTCAGATTCTTAATTTATCTTAGAGAGATGACGTGAAAGTATCGCTTTATTTACAGTGTGTTTGAGAAAGCACGTGCGGTAATGAATTAATTTTATGAGGATAATTGTGACATGAAGGCCAAATGAATCTGTATCACTGCAATCACTATATCCTACTAAAAAGATTAAGTAAAGAGATTTAGTGCCATATAGTGAATACAGTGATAAGGAATGGTGGGGAAGAATATTTGGTTTTGTACATTTCATTTTTTTAGATGAACAAACCAGACCACACTAGAGAATTTGAGGGCAGCTAAATTTTATGCATAATATCCAAATTTTATTTATGATTAATATTATTGTGAATTTTCAACAATAATTTTTGTGCATAATCCAATCCCTGTAGCGCTTCTAATAAGGCTTCTTGAATCTCACTGACTAATTAATTTGTGAAGACTTTGTTTTTCTTCTAAATCAAATGCTAATTTCAAAATCATTATCCATAGAGAGTATTATCTGATTTACATGCATTTAGAAAATAAGACCTTTTTTTAATGCCCTGCTTGTTTGTATATAATCCTGATGTCTTTTTTCTACAGTTCCTTAATGAAATCTTTCTCTTGACAAATGTGATGTTTGATTTTTTTCCCCTTTCATTAATTCCCATTCTTCCTCTTAGGAGCGCAAAATAATTGAAGACACTGTGGTCCCGTTTACTGTTTCTTCAACTTCGGCAGACCAGCTGTCTACATCCTCCTCCCTGACAGAAGGCAGCGGAACAGTGGTAAGGCCATCGATTCAAAGCACTTTGGTAAAGAGAAGTACCAACCCACAGGGCCAAGTTTTCCACAAGTTTAAATCCAGGATTGGCTATTTCCCTAGAATCACATCAGCTACCACGTGGCCATTGTACCCCTTGTTATTGTCACTGCCATGGCCAAATCCTAGAGTCATTTCTCAAGGAGCAGTACAGTCATCACTGAGGCCAGATCTGCCCCCACAGGCTAGCAACCAAGCCTCTCTGCACTGGCTGGCAAGGTCTTGATTTGTGAGCCACGTGCTGGAATATACTTCTTACTGCTCATCATTCATTCATTTAACAGGCGAGCATTCCTCCCTCTCTTTGCATTGGATGGCAGCAGCAGGATGCCAACAGTAGGCTCTCCCCCAGTCTCCATTAGAGTTGCTTCTAACCCACCCTTAAAATTCCCACAAGGTTTACATGTGTCTTCCATGGCTGGAGAGAGCCCAGAAAGGCCGGTCTACCCCCATATCCTCCAAATATGGTCATGAAGGTAGTGGACAGAAGTCATACCAAACCCTGGATAGCCCATAATCTGCATTAGAAAAAGACAACCAGTGAGCACTAGAAAGCCACTTGTCCTGAAATGAGCAGTTCTATGACTGTTCAATTTTGAAAGGTGGGTTTTCTAACCAACTCCCTTTCGTGACAACTTTTAAGAGAAATCCGATTACGTGTTTTTTGTTTAAATCATTAGAACTCAGCTACTATTCAGTTAATTTGAACAACTGCTCTTTAAATTGTAGGCAATGTGATTGAAAAAAAAAACACTTCAACCATCCCATAGCCAGAGATAAGTGTTGTCCAGAGGGTTTAAAAATTATATTTAAGAGTATCTTTGTTTGCCGCATTAGAATAAGATGGACCAGGAAAACTGTCGTGAAAGAGAACAAGACACAAGACAGAAGAAACCATTCCAGGGGGACAACCATGACTTGTTGCCGAAGACTAGTGCGAGCGAGCCACGGGAGGAAAAGGGCAGGTATGAGCAACACCAGGCTGTCCGTCTCAATGTGCAGAACCAGGCTCTGCCTGTTCTCTCCCAGGAGGAGTACTCATTGCTAATGCAGACCACATTCAGCCTTGAAGTGATCATTCCAGTAATACATTACATATTGCCTGAATGCATTCTAATAACTCTGAAGTCAGTGTCTCTATGCTGTTGAATATAAATAGCCTTATTTTTAAATAGGCAAAACCTCTTTTAAATAAGGGGAGACAGTAAAGATCAGAAAAGGAGCAGGGGATCGATTCAAAGCCCCAAACCTAAACATCACTCACCTGAAGTGGTTAATGAGTTGGAGGAACTGAGGTTGGTGTGATGCGCTGGGGTCCCACCCCCAGTGGTTCTACTGTGGGCCTGAACTTCATCAGTATCCTCTGAGCCATGAAAAGCCATGTTTACTCTTGTGTGATGATATAAAGAATAACCAACCAATTGATTGGTTGTGTGTAATCACCCCCCCCATGGGGTCCAGTCTGTCCCATTAGATGTCAGAACAGGGCCCCCAGGAGACAGCAGTTAGCTCGGGCGTCCCTTGAAATTATTAGAATGAACTGCTTTGTGGACAGGGAGGTGTGAACAACATCAGAAATGATGGTTTCTCAAGCTTGTTAAACTGTTGGATAATAAAAACAAGTAGAGTTCAGAGTATTTAAACCTAGTTTAAAATAAAAAGAATAAATAAGGATGTAGTTAGCCCCATTTATTTTTTTCATATTGAAATTGTTACTTCCATACCCTAAGGAATAGGATCAATAATTTCAGTTCAGTTGCTTTCATCTCTGTTCTGAAATATATTTCTTTATTTTGACAGCCTTATTCAGGGGGCCTTGACTGACTCGGAGAACCCTGTATCCAAAGGAACCCATCAGGATGACCAGCTGGTTACAGAAGCTGGGGCCCCACACTGGGGGGCGAACCCACAGCTAGCTCAGGGTAAGGACGGAGAGGACCAACCCTGATGTCCAAATTCTTGTAAGACGGCCCTTCTTCTTGTCCAGACACATATGATTTCTGTTGGCTGCAAGCTTCTCTTCTAGCTTATGTGAAATAGCACTAGGAATCCACTCCTCCCACCAACTGTCCAGACCCCTCAGGGAATCACCTTGAGACCTCAGCAGGCATTAGCACTTTACAGCAGGGTGTCTTATTAAGCAAAGGTGATGTTACTGGGCACTGAACTTATGTCCCTTATCTGGCCTCAGATCCATCCCGGAGTCAGCAGGTATCAAACCCACCAATGAACACTTTAGAAGATGTGAAGCCAAAAACCCTCCCATTGGATAAAAGCATTAACCATCAGATTGAGTCACCGAATGAAAGGCGGAAGTGAGTAAACAAAGATGGACGTGGAATTTCTTTCTTTTTTTTTTTTAATGTATTCACTGCCGTGACTAGTGTGGCTCAGTTGGTTGGAACATCATCTGGCAAAGCAAAAGGTGGCCAGTTTGATTCCTGGTCAGGGCACAGGCACAGGTTGCAGGTTCAGTCCCTGGTCGGGGCACGGACAAGAGGCAATCAATTGGTGTTTCTCTCTTACATTAATGTTTCTGTCCCTCTCTTAATTCCTCTCTTCCCCCTCTCTAAAAATAAATAAATAAACAAAATCTCCTTAAAAAATATATTGGCTAAGAAGGGGGAAAATGAAAAAGCATGTGATGGCAAGATTTAGCAGCGTTTTGTGCCTTCTCTCCATTGAATCTCACTGACAAGGTAAGAAATATTTATGGAAATTTAGGACAGTCTCCAGGCAAGTAATTATATGCTCTGAATTTATCAATTTGAGAGAGGCATAGCAATGTTTTTAACCCATAAATTAAACATTGGGAAGAATCTGAAGGCATGCTGTATTAGCAGTTTATTTATGTGAGTTAAGTTGTCTCAGAATCTATTGACAACTATTTTTTCAAGGAAAAATGGTTTCCTCTCATTATCATTCTCTTTAAGTAGCTACCCCGGGCTGTATTCTAATTTTGTAAGATTTGTATCTTCTTACAATAATAATAGTTCCTAACATTTTTGAAACATTTCAATAAAACAGGCACTGTGTTGAAGGATTTACATATCTCTTCTCTTCTTTTCATGCATTAACTCACTAAACTCTCCCAATAACTTCAGTTGGGTTACCGTTCTCATTTTTCAGGTGAGCACATGGAGGCTCAGGGAAATTAAATAACTTACTCAGAGTACTTGACTGGTTAAGTGGTGGAGGAATTCAAAGTGAACCCACAGTTCCACGATAAGATCATGTTTGAACTAGACGCTCCTTGTGGTCCGTTTTGAAGGCATGACATTCATTGTTCTTCAGCCACTCCACCTGGAGCCAGGCCGCCTGGACTCACCGTTTGATTCAGCCACTTGCCTGCACGGGACTGTGAGCAAGTTAATTAATCTTTCTCTGCTTCGGTTTCCTCGGGATAAAGTGGATATGATAATAAGACCTACCTATGAGGTTTTGTACCTGGGAAATAATAAGAACTCTACAGTACAGATGATGGTAGTGACAATGACAGTGATGGTGATGGTGATGATAATAGCTTGTTTTATAAGTTCGTCTTTTTACCCTGTCACATTTTTTTAAATGCAGTGTTAGAACCCTTTCCCCCTTTTCTCTTATCTCCACCCAACTTGGTTTCTATTTGCCTAGATGATGACCAGAATCAATAAAGCTGAAATCACATGGAAGTGATTTTCGACCTTATTTTTCGGCAACGTTATTTATATTTTAGCATATTATATGAAAATGTGACATTTTGGAGAAGACCAGCTCTGCCTGAGGGGGGAGTTTGGGGTGGGCAGGGGCTTAGGGAGTTATTCTGAAAGCAGTCACAGGACAGATGCACCGTTCACTCCTGTCTTGGCATTCCTCTTACCATTGTTTTTTTCCTGATTTCTGTCCCTTTCTTTACAAATGAAAATGACTTTGATAAGCAAGATCCTGGAGCTGACAGCTTAATCACAGGCAGGGCTTACGCAACCAACAGCCTCTGTAAAACCACCCCAGTAGCTTCCGGCTGGGACCATTGTGCTTTGGAGGTGCGCATTGCATAGTGGTCACTGAATGTTTTAAACACAACCCCCCCCCAAATCACATGGTCTCAAAATCAGTTTATTGACGAGGGTGGAAGCCACTTCACTGAAAAATACCTCCTTTAGTTCCATCCTTTATCTCTGGGCTCTCTGTGCAAGCTTTTCCCTATATCCCTACTCATCTCTCCCCACCCCACCCAGTCTATAATTTTTATATCTAACTCAGAGTGCAATTTTAAATCAGCCAAGAACCTGGCAAAAATGAAGATGAGAAAAATATTCTGCCTTTTCTGTTCAATGGTGCCTGCCTGGTTTTGATCTTGTGCAGACAATGCATGTACAATCTTGGCTGGATGGAAGTACTGATTTTTGTCCTATAGACAAATTACCTCTAGGATGCTCTGTGGTCTTATATTTGTTTATCAAGGACATTTTTTTATTTTCTTATCTAAAATGTCTTTTCTTGTAGGATTGGGCTTCTCTTTCCTTGTCATAATTTTTGGCTCCTTTACCATGTTACAGGAAAAGCCCTCGAGAGAACTTCCAGGCGGGACATTTGTCCCCCTGTCCTCCCACCCCTCCTGGCCAGTCACCAAACAGGTACAAGAGGTCAGCCAGCCTTTCTGGGGTGGCTCTGTTTTGAAGAGAGCCTGCCAAGCATAATTGTAACTGGATTAGTGCTTGCCAACTGATTTTGAGGGGCTTGTCCATCAAGTCTCTTTCAACACACACACAGGCAGGAGGAAAGAACACATTCCCCATCTGTCTGCAGCCTACAAGCCAAGTGTGTGACGCTGGCACGGCTGTGGCCCTAGGCCTTTAATTATATTGTGTGGAATCTGCAATCTAATAATAAAATCCACCAGACAATTGCTGGGCTCCTCAGTCGGCGCCTTTCCTTCCAAGATGGCTCGGTCCTTCCAGGCTGATGGCTCTTAACAGAGAACCAGGCGGGGCTGAGCAACAAAACCGCCTCCTCCCTTTCCCCTGCTCAAGCTCTCTGAGAATTGCTTCTGGACATTAATTGGGCCCCGTGATATTCTTAAAAGCTGCCTGAATCCCCGTTCGCTGGAGAGACCAATGACTGAGTACTCCAAGGTTTTCTTGGATTTAGAAATTTCGTTTAACTACTGGATAAGAGGGAAATCCTAATAAATAGGGTTTGCTTAGGGCGACTCTTCCTCTTTCCTTTTGTTTTCCTTTCTGTTTCCGCCGTCCCCCTCTACCCCGTTGGCTTTGAGTGATACTGCATATTTTCCCATTTCTTGAGTAATTGCAAGAGACAACAGGCATCAGTGCAGTCTGATCCGAGTTGTGGGAAAGCTGCCCTCTCGGACCGCCCTCTCGTGTCCTCACCTGGTGTCGGTCTGCTGGGTTTGGTGCTAGTCCCTCAGGGGGCACCGTGCCAGGGGCAGCCGGGGAAAGCTCGGGGCGTACAACTCGGAGAGGATGTCGGGTGCCCAGATCGTACACTCACAGAGTGTCCACACTGGAAGAAGCAGTAGAGATCATCTAGTCCAATCCTCTCATTCTGAAGGCGGCAGGGAAACCCAAAGTGAGCCCTTTACACCAGATCACGGAACTTGGTGACAAAGCAGGGACTAGATCCCGAGTCTACCTGGGACCTATTAGACTGTATCATAACTGCCTCTCTATTTTTAAACAAAAAAGATTCATTTTCTAAATAGGTGAAAGAAATTCCCTAGTGGGCCAATGAATCTACTATAGAAAATTGTAAAGCAACTTGGAAACCCCAGGAAAGCTACACTTCATTATCTTTTAGGACCTCTGTCCTAAACATAGGATAACTACATATGTTTATGATAACTATCATAACTACATAGCATCATTTCGAGGCATTTGATCACTGTGGTTGAATAAACCACAACACAAACTCTTGTAACAAATAACGCAAACACACGTACGCATGCACGCCAAATTCCACACTGCAGCAGAGGCCTATTGCATTTAGTTCAACACTTGTTTGCCAATGGTGTCCAGTGCTTCATTTCTGCTCATCAGTTCAGTAACTGCCATTCCACTCATGATATAGACATTTTTTCAATGCCTGTTTTCACCTTGTTTGCATGAGGCTACATGTTTATGTACTTAACCAACTATTCTAGATGGAATGCTTTAGTATTGTCTATGGCTTTAAACGCAGGTCTATAAGCGGGAAGAAGCTGTGCTCTTCCTGTGGCCTTCCTTTGGGGAAAGGAGCTGCGATGATCATCGAGACCCTCAATCTCTATTTTCACATCCAGTGCTTTAGGGTATGTATTCATCTCTCTTCTAAGTACAATGTCCTAATGTCGTTTGGCATCGTTCTATGCCGGGAAATACCTCCTGGAAATCACAATGGCCTTTGTTCATGAGGTCCCCCTACAGAAGTGTGTGTGGAATTCATCCTTCACGGTGAAACTCTGCGATCATGCATCCCTCTGGGATATCCCGTTAGACGAAGCAAAACAGGTTTGTGCAATGTACCTTCACAAACCAGGTTTTGTTGCTAAAGCAGAGTGTCAACTGTAGCAGGAAACAGAATGCTACCCTGGGAAGACAATGAGACTTCTTTTAGGGTTATGTGGATTTATTTGGCATGTCTCAAACTCTTGTGACTTAATGTTGAAGATTTTTCTGTCACCGAAGTGTGGTTATAGCTAGTTGCAAAGTTGTGGGTCTCCGAATGAGTGTCTGTGATCCCAAACTGAATATCACTTCCTCTGAGAAGTTGCGCTATTCACCCAGACCAAGCCACTTGCCTTTGTGATAGGTCCTCGTAGAGCCTTTCATGGTCCATGTCACTCACTATTGAATTGTTTCATTATAATTATCAACTCCTCTAATATAAACTATCCACTCCATAAGGGCAGGAACCATGTCTGTCTGGCTCCCCACAATTTCTTCCACACCTGACAGATGGTGTCCATAAACATTTTTAGATGAACGAATAAACAAATAAACTAAAAATGAGGAGGCCTAGATTCTAGTCCTAGATTTCCTGCTCATACATAGGTAGGCTAACCAGTTATAACTGATTTATTATAAAGTTTATAAGTTAGCCTCTTCCAGCATTCCCCAACTTTTTTGGGGCTCATGGACATGTTTCAAATTAATGTATAATTTTTTAAACTAAACCCTCTAGCTCTGAGTAAGAGTCATTTCTTTCATTCAAGAGTCCTTCTTGAATTTTGTTCTCTTTCTCGTTGGTAGTTTCCTCAGCTATAAAGTACACTTGCACAGGTTTTAAATAACTCCCAGTTTACTTATAAACTAGGGGAAAGTAAGTGAAGTGTTCCCAAAAGTATTCATTTAAAAGTATCAGCAATCACTGGGAAGCAAAGCTTATTTATCATGGACAAAACACAATATGGAGACTTAACGAAATTCAATTTATCAATGTTCTCATTGGAAAATTAATGAAGATAATGCATGTCTTAAGTGGTCTAAGAGTAATTTGAGGCTCAAGGAATGTACTTTTAAAAATTTCATGATTGTGCCAAGATAATATGTTCCAACACCATAGTTTGTTCTCCAAAACTTGACCAGAGTTCAAAATAATCGAGGTGGCGGAGAGTCCTTGCTGGTTCTCAAGGGATCGGAGGCTTGCTTTCTAAGCGGCCTAGGCCTTTGTTCTCTCTAATCATTCACTTCCTGGAACTGACCTGATGCTTTAAGATAAGTCACCTCCTAGGTTTGTCCCCTACCTTTGCAATGTAGATGCAACTTGTAACATAGTTGGGAGGGAGCCTGCCTCTGTCGCAGGTGACCTTAAAGCATGAGCATGAGGACCGCCCTCTACTCCTGAACTGAGCCCTCCTATCCCGGCAAGAGGCTGACATCATAACCAACTCCACTGTCTCGTTCTTTGGCACCCCCAGCGCAGTCTGTCCCACAGTGTCCCACACGCAAGCTGACTTGGCTGAGAGGAGTCCCATTCTTGGTGGATTTGTTACTCTGGGTGCCACTGCCTTTAATGTGGAAAGATAAGGTGGGCAGCTAGCTATTTCCTAGTAATTCTGACCTGAACTTAGCAACGCTGAGTTGCTTAGAAATGCTGGAAATCATTTAATGATTAGTCACGGGCAAGTTTTAATTGATCATCTGTTGGCGAAGTGTTTATTTAAAACCACTAGCATGTAACTGTTTAAAATGGTACTTAGGTTTCAAATATATGGTGACAGAGGAGATTTGACTTTGGGTGGTAAACACACAATGCAATTTATAGATGATGTATGATAGAGTTGTACACTTGAAACTTATATAATTTTATTAACTAAAGTCACCCCAATAAGTGTCATTAAAATAAGAATAAAAATAAAACAGTGTTCCATATTGACAGAAACGGCTTGTGATAGAGGTAAACAGCACAGGCTTTGGGATTAACCCCGCACCACTCCCCAGTTTTACAACCTTGGGCAACTCAGCTAACCTCTCTGAAACAGCCTTTCTCTGCGAAATGCAAGGAGTCACCATAAAATGCTAAAAGTGTACTGTCGCTGCAAGTCAGTTCTTCGGGCAGCGTCTAACACACAGTAGATGCTCTGGTGCAGAGGTTCTCTAAGTGATGATTGTGCTATTCGTGGAAACAGTAACTACGCATGACAGAGAAATTCCTCACGCACCTCATAACTTCTGTTCTTTCTCCCCTTTAGTGTGGAATTTGTAAAGGACAGCTTGGAGACGCAGTGAGTGGGACTGATGTCAGGATTCGCAACGGTCTCCTAAACTGTAATGATTGCTACATGCGATCCAGAAGTGAGTACTGGGCTGGAACACCTTGAGATGAGTGCGTGCACTCTCATGCCTCTCCTAGGACCCACTGGAGGAATTCGGTTATTTCTGCCCATCAGTTGACACTCCTACCCCGAGGGAAAGATTTATTAGCATCTACATGAGGAAGCCATAATGAAATAACTCTTTATTTACCACTTGTTTGTTATTGGAAGTTACTGTTTGGGTGTGGCCAGCTTCTTTTCCTCTAGAAGTTCATTCACACACCAGCGATAAAAACCGTAGGACTAGTTTGAGGCATTGCCTGAGCTCACCATAGAGGTTTGGACATAGTGAGTTTCATGACATAGTATATCTTTACTCGCAATTTAACTGAAAGTTCTTTGAGAGTCTAAATGATAGGTTCTGCTTCTTTGTGAATCCCTGCCCTTGTCCAAAATACCTTAGCACATAATCAGAGCTTTAAAAACACGTGCTGCCTGGAATCCCCCTTGAGCAGCCTGCCCTCGGACCTTGCTTCTGGCTTTCCTACCACAGAAGGTTCATTTTGGTTTGGGCGGCACCAGGGGGTGCTGTTGCCCAGCCTCTGTTTAGAAAATATGTCAAGAGCCGGTGGCTAAGCCTCTGTATCCTGCCTCACTTTTCCAGCATAAATGGAGTCTTTCTGGTAGATGGCCTAGGCGAGAGACTCTTCTATGCAAATTCCTCAGTCAGAAACTTTCTTTAAAAAATGGGGGGAGGGAAGGAATGAAGAGATGGTATTTGAATTCAAGAATGTTTTATTTCTTCTCCAAGTAAATGCAGTGCTATTTTCACAGCTGTTTTAACATGAATCTCTAACATTGCAAGGCTAAAGACTTTAAGAATAAAAAAATTGGAATTAAGTTTTTTATAGATATAGATTTAGTATATTCTGATAACTATGTGCACTTTTTATAAAATTATGTGACATAAAATTTAATCAAGCCCAGGTGATTCTGATCTATGATAAACACTTGACTTGAGGTCAGAACAGTTCCAACTTAGAGCTGGTACCATCAAACTGGACTACTTATATTATATATTATATCGTTATATTATTTATATTTATATATTTATATTGGCTGTTATCTATAACATACACGTGTAACCTATAATGTTAGATATTACACATATTTGTATAGTATTCAATATACAAACACATGCTATAAACATACATACACATTTATACCATGTATATATTATATATATACATGTATAATTATACATGTATAATTTATATATATGTATATATATTATATATACACATATAAATGTATATAAACATATATGTATATATACGTATATATGTATATATACATATATACGTATATATACATGTACATATTCATATATGTGTATATACATGTACATATACATATATGTGTGTATGTATACATATATACATATATATTATATATACATGTATAATTATACATGTATAATTTATATACATGTATAATTATACATGGTATAAATGTATAATGCATAATGTGATTTTTATACTATGTATTAAATATATAAAATATGGTATACATAGAATACTATATATATACCATGCATATACAAATACATATATACATGTATAATATACAATAATTATATTTTAACTGAATTTTTATTTGTTTTGTCTTTCTACAGTAGAAGTGAGAACTAAACTCTTCCCCCCCAGTTTTTAAAGTGATTTTTTTCTGTAATTATCTATGAAGTGTGGTTTTTCTCAGTCCAAATGAATGTGAATCTTGGAACCAGAAGAGGGCACTGTTAGGTTGCAGGACTGTTGGCCCAGACTTCAGGAGTGCTGTAAATCTGAATTTCTTTCATAATTTAAAGTGCTTCAGGGATGCCAGCAGAGAACAAACACGAACCCACTCCTGGGGGACAGTAACCTGTTTTCCTCCAGATTTTTATTTTAATTGAGAAGTTGAATGACTCATTGTCATTTCTGTTGGAAATTAGCTTTTCAGATTCAGGCCAGAAATTTTTTTTCCTATGTGTACGAACACAAGAGGCACTACCTGCTTTTAGTTCCAAATCTGAAGACAAGAACAATGGAGTTTCGGTAACGGCCTCATAAGATGAAAAGTAAGAAAGTGATTTGGAAGTAGACTGAAGATGGGATTATTTTCTTTAATTTATATTTTAATGCAATATTTTACTAGGATTTTTTTTCAGAATACTAAGATCCTAAGAAGAAAGCAAAAAGTCTTCTCTCTCTGCCAAGATAACCTCTATTAGACATTCAAAAGAATAAATAAGTAAAAATCATACGATACAAGGTTAGAAAAGTTGGATGTCCAGAAAGATACCAAATCAAAAGTTTTAAAAAAAGCTTTCCAAAGGTGCGCACTGCAGCCACTGTCTAATTCTTGCTTGGGGAGAGAGGCGGAATGCCTGTGTGTGCAGATGCGCACACACGTGCACACAGATGCATGTGTTGGTTTTTATTTCACGAAGTTAATCACATAGTCAGTTTTCTGTACTTAGCCTTTGTTGCTGTTGCCTTTAACTTAAACATGTATCTTGGTAATTTTTCCATCTGACATGTTCTTTCTCCTCATTCTTGTCAATGTTTTTTTTAAGATTTTATTTATTATTTTTATTTATTTATTTTTTAAGATTTTATTTATTTATCTTTAGAGGGAAAGGGAAGGAGAGAGGGAGAGAAATATCAATGTATGGTTACCTCTCATGCATCCCCTGCTGGGAACTGGCCTTCAACCCAGATATGTGCCCTGACTGGGAATTGAATCCTTTGGTTCACAGGCCCATGCTCAATCCACTGAGCTACACCAGCCAGGGATATTTATTTATTTTTAGACAGAGGGGACAGGAAGGAGAAAGAGAAGGAGAGAAACATCATCAATGTATGGTATGGTTGCCTCTTGCACACCCCCTACTGGAGACCTAGGCCGCAACCCAGGTGTGTGCCCTGACTGGGAATCAAACCAGCGACCCGTTGGTTTGTTTGCAGGCCGGCACTCAACCCACTGGGCCACACCAGCCAGGGTGTCAATGGTTTTTAATAGCTAAATACAATCCTACTCTATGGACTTTAAAACTAAAACTCCGTGAACGGGCACCTCAGGTGTTTCCAGTTTTCTAACACTATTTTTTAAATGCTCCAGCGAACATCCTGTCCTTGTGTCCTGATAAAATTTGAAAGCATTTCCACAGGGTAGCTTGTGAGCCCCAAGACCGCTGAGTTAAAAGGCACATGCTTTTTAAATTTTCAGACAACTTGCCTAAGTATCTTCCAGAAAAGTGCGCTCTCCCTGCAAAGTGCATAAGAGCCTCCTTCCCTCCATACCTGTGTCAGCTCTGGATCTCGTCAGGGCTTTCGCTTTCCCACTCTGCTAGGTGGTGGTGGCGGGGGCGCGGGGAGGGATTCATTGCTGTGATCTGTGTATCTTTAATGACAAGAGAGTTTGAACATCTTTTTATGTTTAGGCACCATGTATTTTTCTTTTTCTATTAAGAATTGTACTTCTTTATCCTTTGCCCATTGCTCTGCTGGCACTTGATTTATCTGAGTCTTTCATAAATTAAAGAAATTTTCCTTTTATTTTGTATTTGCTGCTTGTTGTAGTTGCCATTCATCTTTCCACGTTGTGATTTTTTTCCCACAGAAAAGATTTTCATTTAAGTAATTAAACATATCTTTCTTTTTCTGTTTTGGATTCTGTGTTTTGCATTCTACTTAGAAAAACTCTCAGTACTCCAAGGTCATATGTTTAGCTGAGATTTATCCTAGAATTGTTTTTTTGTTTTCTTTTTCACATGTAAGTTTATGACATGAGGAATGTATTTTGGTGTAAGAAATTAGATAGATGTCCCACTTCCCCCCACCATTAGCCAATTGTGTGAATATAACTTAATGAATAATCTTTTTTTCCTCACTAATTTGAAATGCCAGCTTTCTCATAAACTAAGTATATATACTTGGGACTATTTCTGGATATTTTATGTGTTATTAACCTGTTTATGCTAATGTCAAACAGTTTTAATTATTATAGTTTCATAATATGTTTTAAAATTGAGTAATAATGACCACCTTAACTCCAATTATTTTTTCCAAATTTTCCTAACTCTTCTCTCACATTTAGTTTTCCAAGTAAATGTTAACATCATTTTAGGCTAAATTTTAAAAAATGACATGACAAGGAGAATGACCAACACATCTGAAAATACTGTTCATTTTTATTCTTGGTGTCACCAGAAAAAAACATTTGTTAGGAATGAATAAGTGGAAGAGATAATATTCACTTAGAGAAGTATAAATACACTGGAATTGGTTGACTATACCCCAGATGCAATAAAAGAGTCAGAATGAGAAGAAATAGCAAAAACTCATTTTTCTTTTTTTTTATTTGATTTTGATCTGAGTTGAGAAGAGGGGAGATGGATGGATACGAGGGGTGGTTTACATCATAGGCATTCTAAGTGAAACAAAATAATTTCATTTTGTGGAATAATAAAACCCGAATATATAATCCTATTTTCCTCAAGTAACTAGTCACATTTAAATGAAAATTTTCTCTTGCAGAGGAAAAATAGCATAACAGCATATTAAAATGCAATTCCTAAAAGCAGTGTAAACAGTTTTTAAGTTCATATGTAAATGGCAATGGAAGTGCAAAACAAATTACCTGTCACGAATCAAGCCGTCACATGTTCCACTTGCGCCATTTGTGCCTGGGTGCGGGCTGGCGGTGTCTTTGTGTCTGCTCCGTCGTTTCACTTGCATGAAATGCACTTAACGCAAAATCCCCGGGGTCCCTCCCACTGCTGCTGTTACCTCATTAGAGCTCTGGGGCCTAAAGGAGAAGTCTGGCGAAGGTGTCAGCAGGAGCTGGGAACCCCAACCATCCTTCCCCAGCAGGGTTGCCAGATAAAGGGGAGGTGCCCCGTTCAAAGCTTGCCTGCCCTGTCACATTCAAATATCAGATCAGCAGTGATTTTCTTTTGTATGCCTGTGTTTCAAATATTGGATGATTAGAATTTGGCACTATTATATGCCAAATGTCACATGGGATAGATACTTACGCTAAAAATGGTTTTTGTTGTTTCTCTGAAATTCAGATTGTATTGGCTGCTCTGCATTTTAAATGGCTAAATCTGGCAATTCTGTTTATAGATCATATGTCTAATTCCTCCTATTGCAATGCATGTCTTCTTAGAGAATCCAAAACCTAAAGAAACTGAGTGGAGAGAGAATATTCTTTTTTTATTTGCCAAAAAGACACGGTAGAAAACTTGATGGAGATCATTTGGCGTAGGGTGAAGTCCAGAGGATTTCAGCCAAGTTTTACCGGGCATGGGAGGCACTTGGGCTCCTTGTTAGGTTCTGGGCTGGGGCTCAGGAGTCCATGTTTCTAACAAGTTCCAGTTGATACCAATACTGCGTCTCCTGGCACCATGCTTTGAGTTGTAGGGTGGGACAAGTTTCCCGCCCTAGAGGGAAGAGATGAAGGTCATAGCTAATTTGGGAAATTTGTAACCCTCTGAAGTGAGAAGCATTGACTACTTCAACCAAATGTTGCTCTGATTTCTTTATCACAGGTGCTGGGCAGCCCACGACATTGTGACATGGCTTTCAGGCTTCCAGACCACCCACCGTTTCTCTCTTGAGAGTGTCTCCTGGCGATTGTTTAACAGAATTCCAAGTTCAGGGACTTCTCAGCATTCATCTAATTTCTGAAAGGCTATTCTAAAAAATGGTATCCGTTCTTTTATAGCACATTGTTTGTGTTTCTCCTGTTTTTCTTCTTCTTCTTTTTTTTTTTTTTGCATTTGCACAGTATATACAAAAGAATCTTGAATTGTAATGATTCTGAGTAGCTCAAAAGAAGGTGTTAGTATGGTCAGGGAGACTTACAGTTTAAAATGTGTTATTCTCTTCTTTTGGGACTTGATAAGATAAATGATTCAATAAACCTGTTTTGTTTTAGTATTTCTAGGAATTAAATACTTTGTGTTTACAAAATTGAGCTGCAGAAAGTGCAAGACATGCCAATTTGAGACACGTGGTCTTTTAAGACAGGAGCCTACAGTTTATGCATTTCAGAAACTAAAAACCACATCATGTAGCTCCGAGTTATAACTTGTTTTTAATGCAAAGACACTAATCTGATAATATATACTGTAATCCTGAAACATTTGTGTTACTTACCTTTTGAGGTAGAAGTCATACCTATAAATTATTGCACCATTAGTGTTAGGTTTTGTATACCTTGAAGGTTATGCCATTGATAGAGTCTGGCCCATCAAACGAAGAGAACCCTTGCAATATCAGCTAGACTTACGCTCTGGACATTGCCCAAGGGTAGGAAAAAAAACAGAGGAAAATAGAAATATTTTAGCCATCATTTCCAAAGTTATTACCAAAATACATGAGGAAGTTTGCTCTTCAAAAGAGTGGTGGGCCATTGCTAGCCACGAGGACTTTGTTGCTGGCCTCTCTTCAGACTCCACATTCAATAAAAGACTCGGCATAAGATACATGGAAGGAAGCTCTCTCGTCGACGTCAGCCCTCCATTAAGTGGGACTGCAGCTCATGCTGGCCTGCACGTTCTCCATCAGGGCCTGAAGCAGAGGTGTCTAAACAAAAACACTTAAGTTCATCTTAATGGGATCCAAATGACATACGATGTGAGAAGCCACTGGGGTGTGACCAGCAAGAACCTACAGGTCATCTGTGCGCTGCCCACTCTGAGGGATATCTGCTCTTCCTCATTCTCCACGTCTCCGGCTCTCCGTCCCTATCCAGGATTCTGGACCTCGCTCGTGGAGACTGTGAGAGGGGAGCTCTGTGGACAGCTGCTTATTTCTTGCCCTGTGTGGTGAGTTGCAGCTAGCCAAGAAAGGAGTCGAGTCACTAAAACGCATCATGTTTTAAATCTCCAGGCTGTTTCTTTAAGACTGGGGAGAGGAGAACTATTTATTCTGCCTTAAAATGGTGGCAAATAAGTGAAGATGACATTTTGGGAATGTAGACTATGGCTATCCTCCTAATAGGTTCATGTAGTCATACAAGGAGATCAAGTAGATGTTTTTCTGTTAGGTAAGCAATAATTTTTTTCTGTGTCTTATTGAGTATGGCTAGCAATTATTTATTTACATGCTAGACGGTTCTCTGCATGCGGGTTCCGTGTAAGTGCAGAAATTTCCTCAGCCACTGGAGGTGCTTTGGCGATTTTGTCATTTGGACAAGCTGTTGTTAGACTGAAATTTACACATCACTTCGTTAAAAATTGTGCCTTAGAGAATGCAAAGCTGTTGCACAGAGTGATGGATTACGGATGCCGTGCCCTGAAGAGCGACGACGAAGTCACCTCCGGGTTCCCAAACGTCTCACGGAGGTGCTCACCGTTCTGCAGGGGGAACATCAAGAAAGAAACACAGAAAAAACGAAAAAGAAAAAGTTTTGAAAATGTACAGATTAAGTTCAATATTTTGGTTAACCACCTGCATGTTTTATTAACTATTTTGATAATGTGATGTTTACACTTTGCATGATATTAGCCGAGTACTTTACCAGAAATAATGCACAAAACGTGTACAATATGATCATTCATAACTGATTTTTATAGAATACTTTTTACATGTGGAACTCCATCCGTTATGTAGGAATTATATGAATATTGCACATTCTCTTTGGGTTTCACCAGCCCATTTATACATATTTCTTAGTGAAACTCATTGGACACAGAGTGAAGCTAGAAGTGAGTCAAGAAAAATACAGCGCGTTCTCCAACTGCGAAATGCTTTCCCATAACGAACTGTAGTCACCAGCACAGAATAATCTCCAACATTTTCTAAATTCTAATTGCCAACTGTTTCTATTTATATTTGATTTATATTTCATTTGGAGTCTGTTACATGGCAGACTAGATCTTGTTTTTTCCAATGCAGCATAATGAGTATGATCTATTTCTTTTCAAATAATCTTTGAGATCCCAGGAAAAAAAAATGCTCTGCTCTGTTGAGCTACAATGTAAATGTGTTTGCTTTAAAAAAAAAAAAAAAAGATGAGGCAAGTGAATGATTTATTGTGCCTGAGGAAGTATATCTGATTTTTTCTCATACTCCAAAAGCTAGTTCCTTCTCTTTCTTACAAGTAAATGGGGAACTCTGTTTTTCACTAGCAACTTTTCATGACATTTTCTCATTCTTTCTATGTAGTGTTATTAATGCAATACCTGTTATAGTTATTGATACACAGTGTAAGACCTAATGAACTGGAATGACCCACCTCCTGCGTGAGTCCGTCCGAAAGATGTTGCTGTTCGGTGGGCCGGTGTTCTATATCAGTTACACTAACCTTCATTTAAAATATTTATTCTAAAACGCCTCTGAGAAATAGTAAGAAAATAAAAAGTTGCCTAAAATGCAACAGCTTTTATAGCAAATGTACATTTATAAATAAAATACTCAAATCAACTTTGTATTCCATTGATTTGGGGGGGCGGGGAGAGGGGTTTTCTGACTTGGGAAAGAGAATCAAGCTCACTCTTTCGTAGCTTTTGGTCCAGGGTTACATAGTCAGGTGAGGGCAAGGAGCCACGAAGGAAGTCATTGCCTTCCCCTGAAGGATTCAGACACCTTGAGATGAGACACACAATAACCAGGACCAGGCAAATGCCAGTGGAAATTATCTGAAACAACCAAATGATGGTTGGCTTCTGACACTGGCTGGAGAAAACCAAATCAAGCCTTTTGAAGTGGCAGTGTGCTCGCCCACCCCAGCCCCGCCCCCACCGCCCCCATGCTGCCCCGAGGCTCCATGTCACTGTGCACCTACAGTTTGTTTTGCTGAGGGTCTTTCTCTCCCTCCTCAAGCCAGGGAATAAATGTGGCATCCTGCAACACTATTGGCTTTCCAAAATACACTTGTGTCTTTCCTGGCATTCTGTCCTAAATTTGTAGGTGGTGCTTCCTTGGCAATTTTGTGGCTTTATGATGCAACATTCTAATTGCCACCAAGTATTCTGCTTCTTATTGCAAAGTTTGGTAGGCAGTGAGTAGTTGCTGTTGTTTGCACAGCAAAGTGAATTCTTTGTCCTTCAAGAAGGAGTTTTAGTAGCTTCCAGCGTAGGTTAATACATCCATTGTTATTTACATGAAAATCCATTTAACTACAATGCATTTCAAAACAAAGTAGAAGGTTGTTATTCAAGCATGTGATCTACAAAGAATTTCTTGATGAAAAGAAAGACATTTTACTTCAGATATGTTGAATTAGCTTGCTCTCCATTGACTTTCTTCAAGACCTAAGGGCTCCCCATCTACGCCACAGAAGGGTCTCTCCGCATTTGCTGGCGTTATCTAAGTCAGGGGTTATAAATTCAAATGACTGGAGGGACCAGTTAGGCATTGAAAATGAGAGCCACGGGAGATAGATATTAAGAGTGGTGTGCACAATAGCAAGCAAAAAAGAACAGTTCTCTCTGAAGAAGAAAACAGCTATCCAGCTCCCACCAATGGTCTTCATATGCGATCTCTAGCTTTTTTAAATGTTGACAATTCAGAACATTTCCGACACAATGCCAGTCAAAGCTGTGAGACTCCACAAAATATACCTGTAGGTCGAGTTGTATTCTCAGGCCACTAGTTTGCAACCTATAGTTTAGTCTTCTCCTCGCTTTTCTATCAGCTACTAGTAGCTCTTCCTGCTGTGAGTCCTTCCATTGGACAAATGTATCAAGAAATGGCCACGCAAAATATTTGCTTGCCAGGTGTCTTGGTCATGAAGAGAAAGAACCTAAAATCCATGAACACTTTTAGGTAGCATCATTTGCGTGTTGCCATCAAAGACAGCTAGTTTACAAGGGCTCACGTTGGTTTGCCCTTCTCCTTAAGAGTTTCCTTCTTTTTTCTAACCAGATACATGAATAAAGAACAAACTGCCAGTAACCAGAGGGAAGTGGGTTGGGGGAGGGGAGTAACAGGGGAAAGGAGGGGAAGAGGGGTCCTCTAGGAACAAGTATAAAGGACCCATGGACAGAGCCACAGGTGGGTAGGACTGAGGGTGGGAGGCAGGGGTGAGTGGGGCCAGGGAGGGGGAAAGTGGAGACGACTGTGCTTGAACAATAACTTAAGAAAAGAGTTTCCTTCTTTAAGTGACTAAAAAGCAACACAAATTGTCTTGGCCATTTTTGGAACTTTACTCTTCCACATGATTTTTGGGATAAGCTGTCAAGTTTCTGTAAAATGCCTCTTGGGACTTAGATCAAAACTGAATGTATACACCATAATTTTCTAATTGGCATTATCAGTACACAAAATGCCATTAATGTTTTTATGTTAATCTTGGGTCCAGAAATGTTGCTGGACTCCCTTATTCTAATACATTGCTTATTGCTTCTCTTGGGTTTGTATATAGCCAATTGTCATCTACACAAAACACATGATTTTCTCTCTTTCAGCTATGTCTTCATATTTTCATTTCTCATTGTGTTGTTCAGTTGTTAAGTCCATGGGCATCCTGGTCGCACATTGTTATCTGATAGCCAAAAAGAAATGGAAAACAACCTAGATGTCTAACTTCCTGCGTCGTGTTATATATGCAATTCAAACGGCCCCAGTTTTCAACACAAGATTGATCTCATAATATCCAAACTTCTTCTCCTTCATTGTTCTGCCCCACCCTACAGGGCTATAGGACGTCCAGTGCTCTCGGCAGTTATTTTTGAAAATCTTCAGCATGTTCTGGTTTTTGTTTTCCACCCTCTGTGCTTGACTGCTGACCCAGACTTCTCGATCAAATTTACCTATTTCTAACCCTCAAACATGGGTGCAGCCCAACGCCCCTTAATTCTTCAGACATCAGCTAATAGAGAACTCTGTGGTTTAATAAACTTAAATATGGCTTGATGACAGCATAGCCAAATTACAAGGCAAGAAAGAAAAACATTAAGTTGGAATTCCCGTGTCATTGCTCTTAAAATCTATTGGTCATGCCTGTTCCCAGGGGCCATGCCCGTCCTTCCTCCTCAGCTCCGGGCCCCTTGGCCTGCTGCTGCATTGAGGGGCACACTCCTCTCAGCTGGAGTTTCTCTTTCATTCTCTTTCCCCATGCCCCACCCCCATGCCTCACCCCTGCCCTTTGGAGTGTACCCTTGTACCCCAACATGCTGGAGGAGTCAGAATCAAGCCCACTAATAATCTAGTCATTTCTTAGGGTTACACTCAGCACACAGTGAAGGCAACCTTTACCTTACCAAACATCTTGGTTAACATCTCAGCCTAAAGGAGGAGTACAGACTGGAGTTGGAATGTCCAGGTTCAAATCCCAGCATTACCACTTACTACTTAGGACCTTGGGCAAGTTGTGTACCCTCTCCTTGCCTTGTGTTCCTCACCTACGTAATGAGGGTAATAATAGAACATACCATGTGGTTATTCTACCACACAGGGGTATTATGAGGGTTAATCAGGGTAATGCATTTAAAATAGGATGTATTCTAGCATATTGAAAAATGCTAGCAGTCCTGTTAGCGTTGCAATCACCATGTGTTAGTGGTAATGTAGTGCAAGTTGTAGTAGTAGAATTACCTCACTGATATTCATGACTACAGTATGAGAAACTCTTGCTGAACTTGTATTTCTATGGTTAGACAGGCTCGCCATTGTAGTTCTTGTGGGAAGAGAAAGTCTGCCCCCAAAATAAATTCTAGCCTACAGCCTTAGCACCGCAAAGAGTTTAGAAACATTCTTGAAGCATCCTGCAAAATAAGTGTGTACCATCTTGAAAAGAAAGAAAATATTTAAATAGATAAACCAAAATATCAATAGCAGTTATTTCTAATTACTGGGATTATGGATGATTTTTATTCAATTTGCATGCTTTCGTGTGTTTTGCCCACACCCTTTATTGCCTTTATAATATGAAAAAATAAAATTACAAAATATGAAAAGCCTTCTTTGACATCTATACCAGATAAGACAGTTTATTAGAATTTATTCAATTACCAAAATTCCACAGTGAAATGCAGTCCAGGCTCAAATAAAGGAAGAATTCATCCAGCAGAGCCTTGCCGCAGGCCCTGTCACCCCGCAGCGTGTTGCTGCTCTGCCAGTGGCCCGTGAGCTTTTCAGCTAGAGCCCCTGAAGATAATCTAGAGGTCTGTTCGCATGCGCCAGATACGGATCTTAACATGAACTTGCAGCTGACACCAGATGCTCGTCTCCGTTTATCGCTTGTGTGTGCAGAAGTCACCCCTGCCTTAAAAGGGGGTTACAAAGAGCGCTTTCCTAAAACTTGTGTCAGTTGTCTGAAACCACAGTGTTATCACTTCACAAGTTTATCACCACCTCATATTTACATTGCAGGATGCACTTTCAGATGGAAAAGGCATCCGGTAAGAGGCTGTGGCAGAAGTCTTCTGCCTTCAGAAATACAACAGTCAAGAAGGTGTGGTAGAGGCTTCTGATTTTGAACCTGATCTGCTGTCCTTGAGAACATAGCTTCTGAGTCTTTTTCCATCCTCCCTCTCCCTGAAAAAAATAACAAAGTTATCCTTACTGGATTTTGTCATGGACTAGAATCCTAAGAAATAACAAAGGTCGACAAAGGGCAGGCAGATAACAAACTCCCAGAAAACATGGTTCCTTGACGTGGGGATTACCCAAAGTGTATTCCTCAGACATGCTATGGGAAATGCTCGGCAAGAAGATGATTCCATAGTCAGATATGTGTGGAGGGCACTGCATATCTTTTTTCTTGAAGCTGTAGAATGCATATTAAAGGCCCAAGCTGTTTTGTAGTAGTCCACTTAAATTTGTTAAACCCACATTTTCCTAAATATATTGCATCGAGAAGCTCTATTGCAGACTCTTCTCAACATCATTTGTCACTTGGGTTCCACAGAACAGACTTTGAGAAACATTGATTGAAACACTGATGAAATTAATATACATTCGGGAAATCACAGAACTACCTTGATAGTATGCCGACATATTTTTTTACATTCTTAGACCATTTTTTCATTCTCAATGCCGAACCGCAAGAAAATAAAACCAGCTAGGATCCTTACATCTAGAGCTATGCAAGTAGGAAGTGGAGGCACGTGTGAGGTTAGGGCGGCTGTGGGAATGGCTGGAATTTGTAAGCACTCTTCATTCAAGGAATGTCCAGTGCAAGACCCACCGCCCCTGCCTCCTCCACACCCAAGAATATGGTTTCTCAGTGCAGGAATAATACCCCCAAATAGAATTTTTGTGGCATGTCAAGAGACTGACTATTAAAGGAAAGAGTAATCCACGTATCTGATGTATCTTTCTCTCTCCTGCCCTTCCCCAGCACTCAAGAAAGTTCTTAAACTAGTATCCAAAGATTTCAGGCATTACACCATGGGTAAAGATTTCCAGAGGGCCTGTGGACCTCCACCCATCTTTGACGATGTAGAACCACCTTCAGGGTGTCCAGGGTGTCTTGGTGCACTGGGCATTGTCCTGTGAAGCAAAAGGTCACTGGTTTCATCCCCCGTCAGGGCACATGCCTGGGTTGCAGGCCAGGTCCTCCTTTGGGGTTTATGTAAGGTAACTGATTGATGTTTCTCTCACACTTCAATGTTTCTCTCCCTCTCTTTCTCCCTCCCTTCCCCTCTAAGAATAAATAACTAAATTCTTTTTTTAAAAAAGAAAGAAAATATATAACCACCTTCAGCTGAATTTAGAACAGGCAGCCGGCATAAGTTACTATTGAAAGAAGAGTTACCAGACAATCTATTCTGATAGGCAAAGTAAAGGATGTCCTGCTTTTAGAAAGCTGATGAAACGACCCTTGTAAATTCTTATATCAGTCGTCAATTTGGCCTAACCAGATTCTGCTCTGGATCCATGGATTATCCTGTTTGGTATTTCAAAAGGGCATTTAATATATGCCACTGTTTCTTCTATTTGGGGAATCTTTCAAATGGGATGACTTGCCCTTGTTTAACTTCTTAGTCTATCTTTGTAAAAAGGTTTTTAAAAACTGTGAAGTAAGGTAACATTTTTTCCTTTAATAAGTCACTTAATACAACATTTTGGTATTTGGGGTAAAACATTGGTGCTAGTTCCCATCCTCAGTGTTATTGACCTCCCTCCTCTAGTATAGAATTTAAGGGTTATTTCTGACTCTGAATTGAACCAGTATGTGTGTGGATCAGGATACTTTCATGATTCGTAGAAGAAAAGTAGGAGTACCTGCAGGATAGGGTAGAGAACGAGATCTGCAGAATAACCTCACGATCTCACGTTCTCTAGTATCTCTCAGAAAAGAGCCTCAATAAAACCCCTGAGATTTCTAACAGCTAATTTAAGTTACTATCATAGCCTTCACTGCGTATCATAAAACACAACCCTAGGATAGGGATTCTTGAATTCACTGTCTCCCAGACTATCTACACTGGAAAGTCTGCTGCCTTCCCAACGTTGATTCTACAATGGTCGTGTAGGTTAGGTGGGATTACCCCTCCATCAGCTGCAGGGCTGGGTTCTGATTGCTATAAACCATCAGGATAATCTCACCCCCTTGCTATGGATACTGTTTCAAGTGACCTAGGTTTAAGCCAATTAATGGTCCCATCTGTTAGATCTAGGCAGGCCTAGGAGGAATGAAAATCACCAGGTGAGAAAATGGCACCACCAGAAGCTGCCTGCAGACCCTACCCAGGAAAAACAGATGAAGAGTAGGGTCTGGGGTCAGTTTATCTGGTATAACAGGATGCAGCTTTCACCCAGCAACCAGCTCTAGCCAATCAGATTCTAATACCCTAACCGCAGGGTTTTGCGTTTAAAATCCATGATCTAAGAACGACTGAGCGAGTCCCAACCTCCTTGGGTGGCCCCACTTTCCTCTTAACCTGCCTTGGTTGGCTCCACTTCCCCTCTTGTTCCTCGCTAGTAAATTCTGCTCGCCTTAGCTCACTGCGTCCATCCGGTTTCTTGGGTGACTCCGACCTAACACCATCAGTGGGAATCTCAAAACATTAGTTAGATACTTGAGGAAGGCACCCTATTTTTGTCTGGATAAGAAAGAGGAAGCATAGGGGGCCTAATTGTACTAACAGATATCCTATAACCTCTGGGGACCTGGCCTTAGGGTAAAGCTCTCTTTGTAAATGCAGAGGTAGATGAAACAATGGGAGAATCAGAGCCCACAATGACATCACTGAGCTACAGACTGGCCAGTTCTGGAACTGACACCACTGCAGTTTCGTGAAAACTATCAATTAAATTAGCATTTAATCCTATGTGAGTTTCTTTTTCTGTTGGAATGGAAAGTTTCCTAATTGAGACAGAAAGATTAAGCTATGGCACAGCCATAAAATGACATTAAAATGAGTGTAGGTACTTACAATTCTATACCTTGGTAGTTCTAGGGATTTTTTCCTATGTCTTAATATGTTTTATTTATTTTTTTAAATATATCTTACTGATTATGCTATTACAGTTGTCCCATTCCCCCCCTTTATTCCCCTCCACCTTGCACCTAACCTCCC
>PVKM010006986.1:0-42670 GCA_004027735.1 Carollia perspicillata | reverse complement strand
TGAAAGCGCTTGACTGCTTGCTTACTGGGGAAAGCTCTGAGCACGGCGGCACGTGTGTTCTGTCTTTAGGCACGGAGGACTTACATTTTGTGTCCTCTAGTACCTCTTTTTGAAATTGCCTTCCCCAAATCTATACTCCATAATCAAACTATTAAAACTTTTTAAAGTATCTTTTACTTCTAAACCATCTTTGGGGGGGGGGGTCCCAGAGTGCTGCTAGGTAACATCAAAGAGTTTTCTTCTTCACTTCATAAAAAAAGGATGCCAGGACTAATTAGGTAATGCTTGGCATTCTGCAGGTTTTTATTTGGTTTAACACCATTGTGAGAGCTGTCCTGTTTATCAAGCTTCCAATATGAAAAGACCTGGCAAACGCACGAGAGAAGTTCAACCCCCACTTAATTATGACAAGTTAATGATTACACTTCGGCAGTTAGGAGTCTTTCGGTTGCTTAGGAGCGAGCTCCCTTTCATGTTAAAGAATGGCACGATAATGGTCAAGTGTTAAAGGAAAGATTCCATTTCTAGGTTTAAAAGAGCCTTTTTACTTGGTGGTAACCCTAACATACTCTTTATGCAGTACATCAAAAAGTCTCTGAGGTTTTTCAGTGCCCTCCTTGTCTAGCATATGTGCTTCTTTTCATGGCAGTCACCGACTAACTCCGTGTGAAACTAAACGTGCCTCGGTTTTGCTATTGTTGGTTGGGGTGAGTAAGCCCTCAGAGATTTTCAGCCTTATCATCATCAGGTGGTTCTAATGTTCTCTCAGGTTCATGGTCAGACCCCAGTCAGAGGCATGAATCAGTAATAGGGTCTGTTGGAAGAAACATCATAATAGTCCAATGAAAGAACCTTAAAAGGCACTCAACACTCAATACTATAGAAAATGGGTTATTAGTTACAGATGCCCCTGTCGAGTTGCGAGCATCACCAAACGAACATCTCGGGTGACCAAGGGGTTGTATCCGCATTTCCAGAACTCATTCACTTTCAGAAACTGGACTGCTAACTAATCCAGTGTTCACAGAACAAGGACTAATTTACCTGGATTAAATTAAACAGATTTAATTGTGGCTGACCTTCTATTTTGAATTGGGCATGTTATAAAAATCTTGTTTCTTCTCCTCTGTTTTTAATGCTTGATTTAATAGGTTATGTTATAAAAATTAGAATAAAACACTCTTTACATGGAATCTCGTTCTAATTAATCCCTCACAGTCCATAACAAGGAAATCCTTTGAAAGTTCTTAAGATAGATAAAATGATTGATTATCAGGAAAGGTTAACAATAAAATTCTATAAATATAACAACAAATGTTAATCGATCTGGTCCATACACTTAAAAGAGCAGTTAAATAACATAAAAAATGCTTTGAGTAAACTGCTTACTTTCTTTGACCATAGATTTTCATTAATTGAACTCGAATCTGTCCTCCCTTCTAATAGAACAATGGAAATATCAAATCTTCATCCATGCATACATGCCACATTTAAAGGAAATATAATTTAATTAGGTGTGACAACCCCATTAAAATACCAGTGCCTTTCCTACGTGGAAGTGATGCTGTAACATCCTCCTAGGACACTGACTTGGACTGTGTAGTGTGGCCCGAGGAATCCCAGCCCTACAGGCAGTGTGGCCAGTAACATGGAGAAGTGGGAGCTGAGAGGGATGGAATAATTCCTGAATTACAGGTAATGGAGAGGAGCCTGGTAGAAGTGACCAACAAATTTGGGTTTCTCGGGTTACTGATCCCAGTAGATGAGGTGAAAGGGAACAAAATACTTCTGCTACATAAAGGGATGGAAAGTACAATCCTAGGAACTATATCAAAAAAACTAAAGTTAGCTCTCAAGATTTAGGATCACATAGCTTTAGTTTTGATAACCATGCAAACAACTCTTGGTGAATGAGTCCATACTGCTTGCTATACCTGTGCCTGTACAACTGGTCGAATAAGGTAAAACCACCAAGTTAATAGGCACACACAAGTAACGGCCCCACAAACATCTGTGGTTAAATCTGCGTCTCAGGGGCAGGGCTTCAGCAATGGGAGCAACTATGGAGAAAAGCTGGTACCTTGTTCTGCCTCCACCATGACTATGTGCACATCATGGGCTAGTTACAGCCTAGAGTCAGGAAAACAACAAAAGATCAGCCCAGGGAAGCAAATCAAAACAAGAAAAAAGAAACACAGGATCGCCCTTCTAGCCTTACTCCCAAAATGAATCTCAGTCATTCCCTAGCAGTTTCTGACTCCCCAGTTGACTTTAACTCTGACATTTGCAATACTGGGTGATACGATTATCTTATGAAAAAAACTGTGTCCATTTCCTAAGTACGCGTCCCTTGCAACAATGTGTAAGGTAACTATCCCTTTCTCTCGATGCTTTTGTCTTCATTTCAGACTGAAAAATGGTTGCAGTGACACCAGCCTTCTGGTCTAGTCATGCCTGTCCCTTGTTCCCAGGAGGGGACCTGTTCATCTCCACATCCCTTGGCTTTTGCTGGAGTAGAATAAATATTTAATGAGATGCATTGATTTTTTTTTAAAACAATGAACCTTCCTTTATATATTGGCCATTGGCTTTAATTGACTAAAGATTTAACTAAGTAGAGAAGAAAAAGAGGAAAAAAGGGCAGACTAAGATGGGATGGCTGAAGCCCAGGCATCAGTGGCTGCTGCCTACAGAGGCTAAGACAAATTCTAGAAGAAACACTGAAGTTTCTTATGGTTTTTCCTATTAACTATGACTTTCTTAAAACCACGTACAGTCTTATAACACACATAGGAACCTACTTCACATGTGAGAATTGGGAAGCAGTTAGTCTGAGACAATGACTCAGGTAGCAATGCAACCCTCCAAGTAGGAATCATATGAAGCAGAATCTTACGGGTTCACAATATGCGGCAGGCAATTCTTTCTAGAGTTATTACTTCCAAATGAATACCTATTCCATCTGGTTGGCAGACAAAATGAACAGTATATTTTGGAAATATAGACTTCTTCCAAAAAAGACTTTGTTCCAAAGTCTATATTTAGACTTTGTCCAGTGGATTTCACAGAATTAGATTCTGAGAAACTCTCACGTTGTTGAAGTGTTAAGAACTAAGGTAATGAATAGAAATACAGATGAGAAGGTGACTAAAATAAGCATGTTTAATTTGTATAAGAATTAGTCTTAAAATAAAAATGGCAGTTAATTAAATGGTTCACTGGAGTACCTTTCTGAAATAAAGATAAATTGATTTTTAAGAAATATTGAAAATGAGGCAAGCAGCTGATATGATACAGTTTTAAATGATTTAAATAATTTGATTAAATATAGAGCAAGATAGTAAAAAAATGATCTCGATTCATTGCCTAATTTTAGCAGAAAGGAAGTAAAGGTGAAAATTTAAACATTGATTCTAGCTTCAGGGGAGACACCTAGAAGGTTTGTTATTTTTAGGTCAAGATTGCTAACGAACAAAGACCCAGGAACTCTCCTAGGACAAAAGTTAGAGGAGGGAACAGTGTCTCTGAGACACGGTGAGACTGGTATCTCCTTAGGAAAAGTTCGTTTTGGGAACAGAACCTGAAGTGAGTCCTCCGGCTGCTGGGCTAACAGGAATGCATCAGGCAACACAAGTAGCCTAACAATGACTGAGAACGCTGCGTTCCCTCATTCTTGCTTGTCACGTTGATCCACCTGTCCCTCAAAACAAAAGGTAGTCTCAGTAAAGGGCACAGAAGAGAGGGAATCAGCTATAGGTTGTCCTCACATGTGACTACTCATAGATGACATTTCAGGGCGGTTTAATGTTTTCAAGAAAAGTCACATGTTCTGTGTTCGCTGCTGCTTGGGCTCTACCTGGGAGTATAAAAAGGGCAGGTTCAACTTCTGATCTACATGGGAGACAGATGCAGCCCGAAGAGGTTAAATGACGTGTGTAAGGTCACAGGGCTATCTGGTCTCCTGGCTTTGGAGCATTCTGTGAGTCTCCCGGCCAGAAATCCCTCTCTCCAGCTCAGCTACCTTCACCTGCTCCTTGGAGCTTTTTTTGCAGGTGTAATCTTTACCACTTATATGATACCTACCCTGTAAGTCATTTTTTTTTCAGTCATTCTGTAGACATTCAATGGAGTTATGTCTAGTTAGCTTTGGTATATAATTTATTTTTCAACAATAATATAAACTGAGGACAGGATGACATCTGATAACTTTAGGTTTACTGATAAACCAATAAGTAATTTATATGGTCTCCTTGACTACACAATGTAAGAAAATGCAATAATAGCCCTTTGATGAGAATTGCTTACATGTTATCTTGCTGCTATTGTTACCCACCTCTATGACAGTGAGGGATAGTTGGGATACCTGTTCTGCAGGATGCAGTATTCTAACAAGGGTATCACTGTATCCTGAGTGTGGGAAATGGTACGCTTGACACCAACTCCGAGATTTATAATGTATTAACAGCAAAGTCTGTTAGCAGACTTGTAGTTAGATAAAATCAAACCACTCAGTGAACTTAGTTTAATCTAGAGTTTCCCAAATTTACCTGAATAGAGAACTCTTTCTGTGCATGACACCCATTCCCACCCCAGAGAACTGGGGTTCCGAGTGTGTGGGAGTGTATTTTCAGCATTGACTGACAGGAGCAGCTTGCTGTAAATACACCGTATTCCTAAGTGCATCTGTCATTCTGATCTCTCGCCCCCACTCCCATACCTTGCTCACAGAGGACTTCATAAACCAGAGAGACAAATCTCACAGGAGGATACATAGGTGTTTGCCTGCAATTCCATCTTCCTCATTAATTGGAGAACCCCATGTAGGTTCTCAAACAGAAAAATTCATTGTTTGAAATTTTGTTTCCCGGGTTGATTCTTCCTAGTATATCCCAGCCAAGCCAAGCAGTGTTCTTCACTAGGCAATTCTAATTCTAATTTAAATTTATATTATAGGCTTATGCTGTAAAACTAAAACTTATAGGGTTTATACTTTGATGAGCTTGAAATTTTGGAGACTGTTTGTGCTGTACTAAAAAAATCAATAGCTGTTATAAATGCAGCATCTTTCTATGACTGACAGTGAAATAGGGGTGTTTGCATCGGCACCACCACAAACACGAGAAGAACGTGTGACTAGGTGACAGGAATGCTCAGCGCCCTTAGTCTTGTGGGACTGCCGACGTCACTCTGCAACATGTGACTATGTATGAACCATTCCCAAGGTGATACATAGAGACAAGGTAAGGCACTAAGGTAAAGAATAAAAGACCAAGTAGACATAAAGGCGCAAACAAAAAAATGAGTCTAGAAGACCAAAATCAGACCAAAATTTATTTCTGTTGATGATCCCACTCAATGAAAATGAGGAAACATTAGCTCCGAGCCCAACTGATGGTATGTTTAATACAAGCAACACCCAACACTGCAGAATTTGAGAAAGAAAGAAAGCCAGAAGACAGGCCTTTGGCCATTTCTTTGTCATAGTGAGATTTCACTTGTAGCAGAGGAGGAAGATACAATAAGTGGATGAGATTGCATGAATGAGTTTAAAAAAGCAAGAAAATACAGACACTGAGTTTCTGTAGATCAGTGCCCTAAACCCCAACAAAGTGGATGGTGTTTGAGGTTTCTTATCTATCTCAACAGCCACAGTTTTTGAGGACTTTACGCACCTATTCACCAGGTGCACTATGGAGCCCAGGCAGGGAGAGGCTGTCACCCACGTTGGTCTGAGAGTAGTAACCCTGCATGCTGGCATCAGCCCCGCATGGTCTTCCAGGTTGTGCAGAAGTGACAACAGCTTCTGTCCTGCAGGAACCTGATTGTCCTGGCCACCTGCTCCCCCTGCAGTGGGGTTTGGTGATGGGACGTCCATTCCATTGGTAAGGATGACTTCTTAGCAGTGTCAGCTTTTGAAATGGAAACACTGAACATGCACTTCAGGTTCTGTCCTGGCTCTCTGTTGAGGTGGGCTCACTGTCAAGGTGGGCTCACTAGAATTTAAGAGGATCGCCCAAAAGCCTCTGCACTGGCCTGCTAACAGCTTGGTTACTATTAGTCTATGCTTATGGTCAGCCCCGTCACACCAAACCCAAACCATCCAATTCATGCTGATCCAAACTCAGCATCAGGCAAAAACAGTTAGGAGTCTGCATGTTTGAGGAATGCTTTCTACTCACACCTCGTAACTCAGTACGAGGTATCTCTGCTACCTTATTTTCAAAGTTGACAGAATCTTCGAGTATGCTTCCGAGAATGTTTAGGCTGATAGCTTGTTTGACAGCATGAAGACTCAGTGATGTTTGTTTGGCCTGACGTGATTCCATTTGCTATACAGAAGTCTCCAGCAATGACTTTCCTTCCAGTGACAAACTGCAAAGGTCAAGTACAGAAACTGAGACGTGGGCAAGGACTGGAGAGCTGTATTCAAGGAGGAGAAACCAGAGCTTGAGAAAGGGCACAGAATCATCTGGTGGCTTTGCTTGTCCTCCAGGAAGTGGGGCCAGGGCGGAGCAGGAGAGGCAATCAGGACTCCAGGGCAGTGCCCCCTTGCCCACCACCAGTGACACTCAGGGTCTCTGAAAATGCTGCTTCTTTCTTTCCTTTTGTATTGGTTCCATGTGATGGTTGTAGAAATTTGCACAAACTGGTCGACTGTAAAAATTAGGAGTTTATTTTTCCACAGTTCTTGAGGCCAGTCTGAGCTTCAGGTTTGGCAGGGCTGTGCTCTTTCTGAAGGCTCTAAGAGAGAAGCCACTTCTGGCTTACGTTGGCTCTGGCATTTCCTGACCCGCGACTGCACCCCTGAGTCTGCCTCCAGCTGCACACGGCCTTGCTCCTCTGTGTGCCTGTGGCATCTTGTCTTGTCTCCTGGAAGGAGCTTTGTCATTGGATTTAGGACCCAGCTGGGTAATCCGGAATGTTTGGGTTACAAGACCCTTAATTACATCTGCAAAGACCCATTTCCCAAATGAGGTCACATGCACACATTCCAGGGACTTTAATGTTGACATATCTTCTGTGGGGGCCACCACGCAGTTCACCACACCTGTCTTCCCTTCTCCCTGCCAATGGTTTTTCTTAAAGTGTGTTCCTTTACCCTTTCTATCCTCTTTCCTTTCCTCCCTGTTTAGTTAGAGACGCAGGATTGCAGTCCTTGCTGGATGTCACCAGAAAGGGTCAGTGGCCAACCCTCATCATGTGGTGAAGGGCAGAGTGGCTGCTTGCTGGCAGTTCACGGGACTGCTCGGGGTGAAATGGGATAAAAATGGGGGTGTTGCTGTTTAATCGGTGGAACGGTGTCTCCAACTCAGCCTCCCTCTATGTTGAAGTCCTAGGTCCCGTAACCTCAGAATGTGGCTTTATCTGGAAACGCACTCATTGCAGATGCCATTAAGTTAAGGTGGGGCCATACTGGAGCACAGCAGGTCTCAAATTCAATATGACTGGTGTCTTTGTAAAAAGGAGAAATCTGGAAATGGACACACACACACACACACACACACACAAGGAAAGCAACGTGCGAGGAAGAAGGGGGCAATCAGGGTAGTGCTTTGGTAAGCCAAGAAATGACAAAGATGGCCAGCTAACCCCCAGAAGCAAGGGGAGAGCCTGGGACACATTCTCCCTCACAGCCTCAGAAGTAACCAACCCTGCCAGCACCTTCTATCCACCAGGCCCATGAGACAATAAACGCCTGGTGTTTCAACTGTCTGGTTGGTGGTACTGGGTTACCGTGGCCCTAGCAAATAAACACACTGCAGCATTCGGGTTTGGGTCCATGTCTAGTGCAGCTACTTTGGAGAGGAGACCACAAAATAATAGTGAATTGTTTTTTTCCTTTATTTGACAGATATGCACATATCATCAGTCCTATGTAATTCCACGTTAATTGTCATTCCATTTTTAGCACACTTACAAGTGTCCTTGTATGATGTTTCTACTTTCTAGGTCTCTAAAATTTAAGATTAGCGTTTAAAACAAATTAAGCAAAAGCAAACATTACTTCGATAAAAGTGATGGTTTTCAGGCCACAACATCACCACTAGATTCTGCCTTGTCCTAAGCTGTTAAAAACAAAAGTCACTTTGTGTTCCCTGGAGTCAACTGAGCCCAAACCCAGCACTGACACATGCCAGGCCAGCTCAAGGCCAGTCTCTCCAGGAAGTCCCAAACAGCAGCATGAAGCCCAGGTGGTTTAAGGGGGGACAATCTGCAACATTACTGGGAAGAGAAATTAAAGTTTAAAATTCTATCGAGGGTGCTCCTGTCAACTGACTTGCCTCGGGAATTTCAGGAGGGTTCATCACACAGATGTTGTTCGTGCTAACGCCCCTGTGAAGAAGGTGAGGCTGTCTGGGGGAAGTGGGTGCGTGTGCAGGGTCCCTGCCTTGGAAATGAAAGCTCACCTGCCTACAGCACTCTGCTTCTCCCAGAGAAGCAGGGGAAACAGTCAGAACACACCCTCACCTGACCAGCAAGATGGTGTCACCACCAGGGAGCTGGGACATCGGCTCTGAAGAATACAGACAGTAAGGGACCTTGCACATACTGGGCCACCAATAGCAACAACAAAAAATGTGTTTTTTTTATTTGTTTGTTTTTCCATGTGAAAGGCATCATTCTGAGCTCTGGGTTTATGACAAGGCAAGTGATTACCCATCAAGGGTTTGTCTGATGGAGGGAGGGACAAGACACATGTCTATTTAGGGGTATGGAGAGTATGGAAAGCATGCATACATACTATGACTTCATTCATTGGGAAGTCAATAAAAACAGAAACATCATTATGGTTCACTGCCTGATTCTATAGTACTGTTAGAGTGGGCAGTTAGCTATTAATGAAAAGGAGAGAGCAAAGGGAACCAGCCATCTGATAAAGCCAGACTAACTAGGGCCGGAAGCTTCACAGTCACTCCTGGCATCTGAGTTGGCAGGAAAGACATTTTTCAGTCACCCCAGAAAGCAATTGTTCTGCCAGATGAACAGGGGAAGGAGAAAACATCACAGGGGAATTCCTTTCACCGAGTGCAGTAGAAGCCAAGACGGTGACCGAAAAGGGGAAGGGGGCTAGCCTGGGAAAACCTGGGGCCAAGATTGGACAGGATAAGGGCACAAAACCCTGGAAGATCCAGGAAAGTGATTGGATGGGGGAGGGTACAGGTACAGCCCCAGGAAATGCCAGGAGAGTGGATAGTTTGAAAGAATGCCTGGTCTTTCTCCGAACCCAAGGAGATGGAGGAAAGCTAGACCAAGAACCCAGTGCATCCTGTCCTTGGAGCACGCCATGCCCTTCGCTCAGCACACACTTTTTGCCTTCTTGTCTCCTAAACTCTAAGGCTCCCCACAAGACTTGCCACCAGGGAGCAGTGAGCAGCAACGGAGGACCCTGCTTTAGCCTGTGTCACTTCCTTTCACACGGCCGCTACTGGAGCCTGCCCGCTCTGCCCCTCCAAGGAGGGCGTGCTAACTCTTTCACTCTAATAAATCTTGCCACTATCGCTTAAAATCCACCTATGTGTGTGCCCCTGAAATTCTTTTCCTGTGATACCACAGAAGAATCCTATCTCCAGACCACGCTGGGGCATCAGTTCTGGTCCAGGTCCTCATTCAGTAACAATATACATCTGAAGATGCCTTCATTGCTGTAAATCAGTTACTTTTTTATCCTTGTACATTTAAACTGGGATCATGTACCTGTGTGTGTCACTCTTCTGCTGACCACATCCATGCCCCCTGCCCCCCATCAGTTACCAGATCAAACACAGGCTCTTGGGGCTGGTGAACAGGGCCCTGCAGGTCTCAGGATCTCTCTCTTCTCACCCTGAGCTCTGCTTAGAGTGGGCAGTTAGTTATTAACAAAAAGGAGAGAGCGAAAGGAACGAACTCCCTGCACAGGAGTGGGGGCACTGGGGTTTACCTCCTATTGTCCTGTTTTCTGTGTTGCTCTCTTCTTTGTCTGGTTAACTCTGACTTCCCTAGGCTCAGCTCAGGGTTCATAGCATTTAGGAGGGCAGTCCTAAGTCCCCTCCTCTGAGGCTGCTTTAGCTGCCCCTCCCCTACTATAAATCCTGGCCTCTCTCTGACAACACGTACAAGAGGGTCTGCTCATCCAGGAACCTCCTTGAAGCAAGGGGTACTGGTGCTGTCAGCTGAGCTCCTAGTACCTAGGACTGGCCTGGGTCAAGGCAGGCATTCGGCAAACACTGCACTAAATGATGCCTCAGCCAAACTCTGTGTCTACTAAGTGGCCATGAGCAAACACACCAGAACCCTGCGCAGACCCAACTGCTGCAGATAGCATCCCAGGGCAGTATTTCAAACTGAAGCATAAACTGTACTCCCCTAGTGGAAGTAACTGTTTTCAGAGACTTAATGATCTCTAATGCTAGTCAGCCCTAAGTTTAATGTTATGTTATTTTATTTTCACCATAAAGTCTTGCATGCATGCGTCTTTCAGTAATGAATTTGGTTGCCTGGGAAACCAGATGGCTGGGTGGAGAGAGAAATGACTTGGAGACAACTGGCCTCAGAAATGTTTCTGGACCACTCTCTCACGGCGCAGGCATCTGCCCCATGGATGCACATTGGACACACTTGAGCTGCTGGAACCAACCCACCCAGCATCACTCCCCTGGGGGAGGACAGGGAGAGGAAGGTGGCCTGAGCATGATGAGAGGACACAGTGTGAACACTTGTGGGGGGGGTCACATCTGTGCTGTTTCCAGCTAATTTCATTGGCCACCAAGGGTAATGCTTTAATAGGTTTACTGGAAGTGACGATTTTCAGAATAACCAGAAAAAGATTGGAAAGAATAACGTGGTTGGGGAGAGATGGGATTTGTCAGGTTCCTGGGGCTTCTTGGGAGATGCCTGCACAGGATCGGGAGCAGGTTTCCTCAGCTTCAGCACTCTTGACATTTTGGGATTTAGACCCTGCTTCATGGTGGGGGTTTGTCCTGAACATGGTGGGGTGGTTGGAAGCACCCCTAGTCTCTACACACTACATGTCAGTAGCCAATTCACCACCCACACCCGGAGCGATGAGAAGAATTGTATCCTGACCTGCCCAACATCCCCGGTGGGGGGGGGGGATGCCCCTTGGTGAGAGCCACTGCCCTCGAGATTCACAGTAAGGAGAGATCAGCTGTCTTAGCTTGGGCTGCTGTAACCAAATACCGCTGCCTGTGCGGCTTAGCCAACAGACATTTGATTCCAACAGTTCTAGAAGCCGGAAGTCCAAGATCAAGGTGCTGGCAGATTACATTCCTGGTGTTCCAGTCTTGTAGACAGCACTTTCTGAGTGTGCTCACGTGGCCTTTCCTTGGTGCCTGTGTATGGAGAGTAAAATCTCTCTCTCTTCCTCTTCTTATGAGGGGAAACCTTTGTGAGGTCTCACCCTCATGACACAATGTAACCCGATCACCTTCCAAAGGCTGAATGTGCAAATGCCTCCACACCAGGGGCCAGGGCTTCACCGTGTAAATTTTGGGGGAAGGCACAAATATTCACCACATATCATCAGGAAGCTATGGGAAGTGGGTGAAGGTAAGTCACTTGCTGAAAGTCACAGGACAGTTGTGTCAGGCAGCTGAAGGGAAGATTCTTTTTGCCAAAGTCTCCTCACACCTTCTCTGAACTTCTCACTTCTCCTCAGTAACCTCATAAGCCCTGGGAACTTCATGGCTCCTGGGCTTTGGGAGCTTCTGTGTGATTAGAGGGGAAGACAGGGGATGTGATTTGGTGTAACTGACGTAATACAAATTGCTTGTCAAATTTCCCCTGTCACTTGTCTGCAGAGTGCAATGGTGAGAACATGCACGCAGAGAAAAATAAACGCCCAAACTTGCGTCGGCATGGACAGTGTGCTAACTTTCAACCCGACAAACGAAAATGTAAGACTTGTCAAATGTGTTATGATAACTTCCTTGCTCACCAGAGGCAAAGCAAGAGCGCCCTCCCTGAGGAGGTCCTTGTGGGCCCTTGAGTTTATACCACTCAGGGGGCATATTTACCATCTACTGTTCACCGCAGATGTGTGTGTGTACCCATTATCCATAAAGTTTCTCCCAAATTCCTCCATATCCAGAGATACTTTCCATTTTCCAGACACCGACCCAGGCCCTTGTGCACGGTCTGTGCTCAATAAACAGTTTCCATACCACTTGTGCAAAGTAACATAAAGAGTGTTCTTTCCAGAAGGAGGAAATACGTCACCATTTCTGTCTCTTGGTAGTCATTTTATTTAAGTACTACATTTGTAAGCCACAAGCTATTACTTGTCTTAGTGGAGATATGTACTGTTTTCCCCATGAGGTTGCACACAACTGTTAACAAATAATAGTGGAGATATTTCCAGCTCATAGTGGGACCTAATAAATGTTCAATGAAATAGTCTACTGAGTTGAATAAAGGGCCACTTCAATAATCTAGTCTTAGCAATTTGTTACTTAAATAGTTTAGAATGCAGAATTCTGAATACATTATTTAGCCATGGAATTTTAACTGGATGCTCTTTCTTCTTTCCTCTTTACCAATCTGATATATTTCCTTCCTCTTTCAAGCCATGTTGCTTCTCAGATCTGCTTGTCCCTAGAACTTTAGACCTAGAATTTGTGAAGACTTCCTTGAAAAAAAAAAAAACAAAAACACACACCTAAGTGTCCATCAACTGCGGTCTGAGTGGAAAACAGTTTCAACAAGTCACGTTTCCTCTTTCTTGTTGCTTAACTCCCAGGTTCTTATATTTCCACAATGCTTTCCTTTACAATTAGTGTCCACTGCTGCAGACTGGCCTCTATATTTAACACTGGTGGGAGAAAAATCTACAGTAGATAATTCACTCCAATAATTCACTACCTGCCTATGTTTAGTATTATTACAACTATAACTAGAATCTTATTTAAATTAAAGTGTATTTTAGAATCAGAGAGCTCTGTTACATTATAAATTCCCCATACATCCCCACTGGGAGACCGGATACACAATGGCCAGACCCCATATAAAAACAGAACTTTGATCCATAACCAGCAGTCACCTGCCCAGGAAACCAACCAGCTCTCTACAGCGAACCCAGGAAGCCAGCCTGGTATGAGTCAGACTTGCGGGAAACCAGACTGCTTTATCTAGTGACAATCTAGGAAGCTAAACAACAACAATTGGTCCCAAATGTCTAGGACTTGATTAATAACTGGCAGCTTCCCTAATTTAGGGACCAATTTAGACCGACCACAGACAGTCAAATGTGCTCCTCTAGCCAATCACACAGGATGCCTTGCTTCTACTTAGCCCTCCTCCAGCTCCCGCAGGCCAGCAGCCTCCCATCAGGGCAGGCCTGAGCCTTCCCTGTTCTCTGCTAGGAAGCTCTGCACTCCTCTGCCTGGCTGTGAGTCGCTGCGAAACACAAGTGAGGGTGGCTGGCTTCCTTGCAACAGGAAGCTCAAAACAGATAGCCTTTGCCCTTCTCATTTGGTTGGTCTTTGTTTATTTCCATGCCACCCACCCCATGGTCCAGTATGAGAGCATGTGCATTCTTAAATAAATTGCCCAGACTGGCTAGTGGCTTTCTTTGTCAAGGGTCTCAAGGAGGCTCTTTATTAAAAAATGCTCTGTCTCTAGACTGGAGCGCAGCACCTGCCCAGTGGTTAAGAGCACCAGTGGGCACCCACACAGAGTAGAACATGCAGATACAAGAGCTAATTGAAACTGAAGAGAATTCTGGATGCAAGACAAGCAATCAGCCATACTGAAATTTGGCCAGGGAAGTGAACATGTGAAAACTGGAGTGGTGACACCTGGTTAATGTCACTAAGCTTGGTGGGAAGTGGAGATGAATTGACATGGACCTTGGCTCTGACTGACAGGAGCTGTTTCCACAGTGTGGGCCACTGGTGCACTCTCCTACACTTGGAACTTCTCTCTACTTCCAGTGAGAAAGAAAAGAATAGAAAAATACAGATATCTGACACTAATACAAAGCTTGTAGGTATATGAAAATTTTCTGATAACTTCAAAATCAGAATTGCAAAAGATTTTTTTAATGAGAATGGAGACATTTCTCTCAACTTTGTCAGAATTAGACTTTTTATAGCTATGGATCTTGGAATGTCTGTTCTCTACGAATTTATAGTGTGAAAAACAACTCTTTGTTCTTATTCAAAAGACAAACAAGAGTGACATGAACAGACTTGTGTCCTAAATCAACTAAGAAGATGCTTCAAACTAGATTTTCCTTTAGAAATACTCAATTTTTACTTATCGTTTCTTCACAACTTAAAGCTGGGTGTGTAATAAGCATTGTCACTCCATTATGTTTATTTCTATGAACTCCCACAGTACTTAAAAGATGCACAGCGATACAAGTGTCTGTGGATATAGAAGTGTGGTTTCAAATGGGCTGGTTCTCGTCTCCAGTGGAAGGACCCACGCCCTGAGAGCAGGAATCAGCTGTTGCACGTTTCATGCCAGTTTTGGAGGCAGTAACTGAGTGTGGATGAGAGGTGGAGACAGTAGAGCCAAATGCTGTTAAAGTTAAATGAAAACAAATTGTGATGATTGATAGCTTTGTATCACCTGGACTTCTGTTTCCTCTCAATGTCACCTGTCTACCTATCCACCATGAAAGGGAACAGTTCTCGAGATACCTGTCTCCTTTCAGGCCGTAGAGAACTAAAGCCTGCCAACCCCAGTCCCCTCTCCCCACCATCCCTCCCTACATGCACTCAGCTTGGACAACAAGGACACAAGCACGGCTTCCTGTCTTCATTAACATCACTTTACCATCTCACTGTTCTCATGAAGAGTACCTCCTATTCCAGGAGATTCTTTTCCAGGCAAATAATTTGATTATTCGATATAGAAATTTGTGGAAAGACCCATCAAGTCGTTAGTGGAAAGCATCAATAAACTATTTGCACCCTAGGACTCTTTGAATTCCTGTTTCTATCAATTTGGAACTTGCCATAAACCAGACTTCAAATTCTCAACAGAATCTGATGTCACCTCACTCAAGACACTGATGATGCTCTGTTGAGTGGTGTTGTCCCTCACCATGGCGAGCCTTACATGCAGCCTTGTTTTAGCAACAGGCTGTGTAGGGAGTCAGGATTAGACTCAAAGGGACCATTGTTTTCCACGTAGAAATTCAAGTGGAGAAGGCTGTTGGGGAGACAGAATTTTTCCTCTACCCTTTCTGGTTCTTCTGGCTGTTCTAACAATTAAACTGACATGAGAAAAATTAACAAGAGAAAAACAATTTTAATTACATATGTACAAGGGCCCCATAAGAATATGAAAACTATAAGCACTCAGGCGATTGAGGCTTATATGCCACTCTGAGCTAAGGAGAAGGAATTAGGAATCTGCGGCTTCCCAGAGGAGGAAGACAATTTACAGGAAGGCGGGGAAAGTGAATCCTTGGTACGTAAATGTTTCCTGTGCCATGCAGAGACAAAGAGACACAGAGAGGACTGTGAATAAACAGCCCCTGCTGAGTTCCCCACCCCATCCCAGCACACACCTGACTCATATTCTTTGTAGTTATCTCTGGGAATAGCTCTCTTTCTAAATTCTTGTAGGCAGTTAAGAAGGAGGTAAAAGCTCTTCCTGAATTTGGGGGGCTTCAACTGTCATTAGCTCAAAATAATCCCTAGACCAAAGTAGGACTTTCTGGGGAGACTCGTTCTGAGCCATGCAAGGGCATGTGAGGCAGCAAGCCTTTTGCGCTTTCCCTTCAAGAAATGTGCTATAAAATTATTGCATAACACGATAAATGCAGCCTTTATTTTTGGTCTGTGACTATAATGCTTTTTTCCCTATGAGTTACTTTATTTTTTTATTATTTAGAATAAACAAGACTCAATTAGGGCAATGGCTAGCTTAATTTTAGATTTAAGCAACCATCCTACAAGATATGACTGAAAGTGGGCAGTTTATGGAAAGTTTCAGAGATAAATTACAGTAAGAAAAGGATGGTGACTTGCTCTAAGCTTACTGCCAGGCCAACTTAGTCTCAGATGACTAATCAATTTGGTCTCATTTGAAGCTTAAACCAAAGGTGCTGTTCTTTTTTCATCCCTAATCATTTTTTTCCAGGCTTTGATGTTTTTGTAAGTGGAGGTAAGCTTATCAGAGAAGTTCCAGAGGGGAAGGAAAGAAAAGAGCTTAAATCGTGCCATGAGGGAAATAGATGAATTTCAATGTCTGGAGGAAGAGGCTGAGCTCTTTGGTATAAAGCAAAGCATATTCAATACCAAAGGAGGAATTCAACTACACTGGGTAATGTACTCAAATCCTTCCTGAGAATTCTCATCTCAAAGGATTTCCCTGGAAATGTGCCTTTTTCCCCGAGATTTTTTATGGTTCCCCAGAGACACGGAAAGATGGCCCTGTTTTAGGCACGCCATGTAGTACAGTGTGTGGCATGTCAAAGGGAGGTGTGCTGACCTGGAGGGAGGAGCCTGGGGGAGACTGTACAGGCTTGGGGTCACAAAGTGCATTTGGTCTTCTAGCTTGTGTTCATGGGTCTGAATTGGTTTCAGGCAAGCTGGTCTTGGAAATTAAAGCCGAGGGTTCTTGGCAGTCTTTTCCTCTTAAAATTAAGGAATAACAAAACAGGCTCTCTCTCTTTTTATCAAACTCTACACGGGTGCAGAATATAATCATAGGTCCTTGGGATTCCAGCTACTTGTGTCGTTTGCAGGTAGCTCTTTGCTTTCACCACTTTTGCTCACTATTCCAGTATTTACCAGTGGGCTTCCTGGAAGACTACAGATATGATGCCCAACTAGAGAATGATGGGAGTGTGTTTCTTATGGGGAAAAATGAAGCATCCTTATTAAAAAAAAAAGATTTATGCCTGCAATAAAACGAGAAGTGTGCTTTGGGGGAAAAAGCCTCATCACAATAAACTAGGGATAACTTTAGATACTGCACCGGAAGTTCTTAATCTCTTTCTCACAGGACTGAGGCACTGAAGAACCTCTGCCTGGCAGCCTCCACTGAACCAAGAGCAACCTTTGAAGGAGCAGCAGCAAGTAAGAAACTTCTACTGGAACTAGTAGTACAACCAGTGCTGCTACTATCGCTATAGCGCACGAGAGTAAGGACAGCAGTGAACATTGCCCCGGGGCCTGCCGTGTCCCAAGTGCTGTTCTAAGTACTCTGTGTGTCTTCATTTATTTCTCAGGATAGTCCTATGAGGTCAACACGAGTATTTCTATTTCACACAGGAAGAAACAAAGGCACAGAGAAGTCAAACAACTGGCCGGAGACCTCCAAGCTAGAAAATGCACAACACGTCCATCTGAGATAAAGGTGAACAGGGGGAGAGGCACTAAAAGGATTACTGGAGATACTGAGGGGTGGGGTTAAAAACACACTTCTTGTGGCTTTGTCAGTGGCTCCTTGCAAACCCCAAATTAGAGTGCCGGCCCACCTGTCTTGCCTCTCAGGGCCACCCGCCCCCACCCCATGGCAAGCCCCAATCCTGGCCTCCTACTCCATGACACACCCCTCCAGCTTTTCCTCGAGAACAGCACTTGCCTTTTGCCTGGCACTATTGTCAGTGAAGCTTCAGAGCATTTTCTCTGTAAAATCGAAAGGCTTGCTATTTAGTCAACAGAATTGAACACTTTCTGGATGACTCAGGGCCTTTGTTGGGGCATCATTTATTTTCTGTGTTATAATAATATTCCCAAGAGGAGCTGTTTGCCCCACGCTAAGTGGTCCCAGACAGTTCTATTTATATGCATACAAAGAGCCGTTACATATCCACCCTCTAATATTGCTGGTTCGTTTCTGGTTTCTTCCGTTTAATACACTCTCTGATGTCAAACAGTAGACTGGGAGCATTGACATGCTTTCTGAGAATGCTGCACAGGCTCCGAGGCAGCTATTTACTGGGCTGGAGCTTAGTGATGTGCAGGTCCAGACTGCCCACCTGTCTTGTGCATGCTGCTTAAGGTCTAGCCAGACCTAAGTCATTTCCTTTACACCACTGGCTCGAGGAATAAAATCATTTCTTTTACAGCACAGGCTTGAGAAATGAAAAAAAGTAAAAGGGCCTGAGAAAATAAGGTTAAGGACATAGCAGCTGTAAACATAAGTAAAGCAAAACAAGTACTCCTGAGATCTTGAAGGGACGCAACAGAATGCCATGAAGATGACTTTAAACTGGAGATGCTGGAGATCCAGCAGACTTAGAAGGAAGCCTTTTCTGAGCTTCTCTTATCAGGCTAAAGGCAGAGCTTTCTGAGAAGGAAGATGCCATAAATCCTCTCTTGGGGAACTTCTAGCCAAGTAGGAGATTGACCATCAGCATTTGGATGAGAAATCGCATAAATAAACTGTATAGAAGCAGCCATACCCTCCATATGTGTTTGCTAAAAACCTTCTCCTGCTCTTCCCCCTATTAAGCTGGTATATGAACCATTACTCCTAGCTATTCAGTGAATTACTCAGATTACTGAGCACCCTGTATGCATGTGATTAAACTTTGTTTTTTTTTCCCTGTTAACTTGTCTGTTATCAATTAATTCTCCCACTCCCATTACTATATGACTAGGACCCTAAATTGGTAGAGAAACTTTTCCTCTCGATAGTATGAAGCCAGGAGCTAGGTATGCCAGGACATGCATGGCTCAAGGTAGCCAGCGATGGGTTGAGAGGTGAACTATGCTCGGTGGTACTGTGCTAAGTGGTCTTTGGCTTTAGGGAGAGATACACATGCAGGGAAGAGCAGAGTGTGTTGAACAGCTGTTGGCCTAAACTTGAGATTGTTGTGGATGGGGACGTGTGAGAAGAACCACAGTGGGGAGTGCCACGAGTCACATGGCCAGAATCCACAATACAAAGTTGGGTTTGCGCTGGTTGCCTGGCTACCGGAATAAGTCAATTCCCATTTTCACAGCCCATATGTAGTGTGGGGTCTTAGATACACCCATTCATGAGATCTGAGCTCCCTACTGGGACCCTGGACCACTGGGCCTACCAGGTGTGTGTTTGAATCAAAATTAGATGTTTAAATAACCGCTCTCACTTCTGAGAATAAGCCCTTCACATCTCCATTCTTTTTGTAAATCTTCTTTTGAGATACCAGAGCACCTAGCATGATGCCTTGAGTATGGTAATCACTTGGTTAACGTTCACTGACTAAATTAACTCCAGTTATTACTGAAGAAATGTTGACAAGTGAGATGTAAAATAAATAAATTTAAATGAATTGGGAAAATTGTTTTATTTCTATTTTTAGAGTATAACAGAACCTGATATGTCTATTCATATGCCTAGTTCATATAACTTATTTCAAAATAATGACATCATTTCCTCTCCAATTTGCTTATGTATTTTAACTTCACGGTTCATTGCACAATCTCAGTGGCACCTGACTTGAGCCTCTTGAAGGTGCTAATATCATTGGCAAATAGTAATTTAAAGCTCCATGAGCGTGAAGAGGGCAGTATGCATTCGTGAGAGGAAATGGCTGACCTACTACTAAGAACTAGCACAACAGAATATATATGATGCTCAGCCTTGACTGAATATCAGAATCACCTGCAAAGTTTGGGAAAGATGCTCAGGCCCCATTCCAAAGACCTGGACTCAGGAAGTTTAGGGTCAGATCAGGACATGTATTGTTCTAAATATTTTTGAACTTGATTCCATGCTGAGCATGTCTCACTTAATTACTGTGTATGGAATCTCTGCCTTATGGTATGTTGCTGTTGGCATATGTCTTTCTATATAATTATGCCTGTCCTTTAATTTGCATTAGAGAAATTCATATGTTTTTTGCCATATCCTTCCTCTAACATGCTTCTAAGCATAGGACAGCTGTCCCAGGACTGAGGTCAAAACCAGAAAGTCGATTCACTGACAGAGCAGCTGGGAACTTATAGGGAACAGGAAGCTCACAGTGGCTACACTGATGTTTAATGGGCCCGGTTGTTTGGGTCATCAATACTGCAGAGCTGGTCTCAGTTATGAGCAAAAAAGCCATAAAAATTTGTTGGAAATTTGAAGGCAGAACTACCATGATTTTCCATTTCCAAGGAGTCACATAAATCCCTAAAAATGTCTTGGGACAAAAATCACATGGCCTATAAAAACTCTGGTGGCATACAGAGATTCAGTCATACATAAGATTAAGAAAATCATTCATTCATAGGCAACTAAAATTCAAATGAATAAAAAAGTATTTGATTTATAAGAAAAAGTATCACAGAAACTTTCTGCTTCCGATATCTGTATCTATATTTATACTTGTATCCATATCTATAAATAGAAATAGAAATAGAATTGTAATTTTGTTGAGCCTTACTTAGGATTGAAAAAAGGAGAAGGAAGTAAAGTATTTTTTCCTGCAAAATAAGGCGAGCTTGACTACAAGGTGTCTCTAATGGTCCTGTATCAAGTAGATTTATATCTCCTGAAGCATTTGCCTCACCACAGGCTATTCTCACTTCTAAATGTTTGACAAAGTCTCCTGCCAAGACCTGCACACAGCTGAAAAATGGAAGATAAGTTCACTACCAGAGCATTTGTGCGAGTGGTGTCAAGGGGAGGTAGCTACCCCTGCTGTGTTCATAAATGAACTAGCAAAGAAGCATTTTCATTCTAATATGTTCCATGGGTAAATAGCCTGGGACTTCATGCACAGACCCCTAAACCAACTTCTGCCATGTGAAAAACCGAACAAGACAGAATGATGAGGTATGCTGTTCTGTTTGCAGGGATTCATCTATTCTCAGAAGCACTATAAGAAGGGATGACCCCCCCCCACACACACACAATACTTGGCAGACAAAAACTTCAGCAGTAAATCGTGACCATGCCAAGTAATGAACCATAGGAAATAAAAGTAAAACAAATACTATCAACAGAAGAGTCGAGACCAGTAGATGAAAAGTCCAAACTGCTCCTCAGTCTCAGCTGACTGGCCCTTTCCTCACCCTCACCCCCTTTTGCTTTCCTGGGATGGATCAATAGGCAGGATGCCCCCACTGTCGTGGGTGTATAACTTGCTGTTTACTATGCTAAACAAATACGACAAACTGAAAAGTGCTTCACAAGATGACCTACAGATAATTCTAAAATTACTTCAACATATGTGGTCCTCTATGTTCCAGTAGTACTCACACAAACAAACAACACTGTCTCTTGCCTGCTTTATTGAAAGGGAAAAAACTAAGAAGAAATTATATAAGAAACCTACCACTGGTTAATGAGCCCAGAAACGTCTGTCTACCTGTGGCTAGGCATTTTAGTTTAAGATTAGATTTCCTGTAGCTGTTTCTGTATTTAGAGAATTACAATAATTGGACCACAACTTTCAATATCCTTTTTACTCATGTATGGTAGATACACTGGTGAATACACCGATCTCGAGATTCAAACCAATATTTCCAGCTTCCTACTGGGAATCTCGCCTTTTGTGCCTAACAGACATTCAAACTCTCAGCTGAAAACCAAACTCCTGATTCCGCCAGCATGTTTCCTCCATCAGTTGCCTGTACACCGCCCTTTGTACTCCATCCATCAGCAAATCTTGCTTCAAAATACTTTCTCCACTCTTCTGCAATGGCTTTTGCTCAAGCACAGTGTGCTTTCCTTCCCAGACTCCTGAAATCAAGTCCCTATTGGCCTTCCAGCTTCCCTCCAGTCTAGTCTCCACCCAGTAGCCAGAGAGGCCTTTAGGTCGTGTAAATCTTTCTGTGCTCTCCCTGGCCAGAAATCCTGTAGATTCCTTATTCAGACTGAAAGGCATCTCTTGCTTACCATCATGACCTCCAACCTTTCCTGAGTCCTCCATTGGCTGTAGTAATGACTTTGTCAGTGCTTTTTGCCACCCGCCAAGCTCCCTCCTGCACTGGGGTTTTGCTCTTACTGCTCCAGGTACCCAGAAAGCCCTGTCTCCAGACGGCTCGATGTCTGCCTCTTGTCTGTCACTCAGGATCTGCTCCGAGTCACTGCCTCAGAGGAGCCTTTCCTGACCACCCAGTTCCCCACTCGTCTCCCCTTGTCACTTTCTAATCCATCAAGCTATTTAACTCATATCCAAAGCAGAAAGTAAAAGAAGCTCGCTTCTTTCTGAAACTTCCTAGCAACAGACCATACCTCCAGGAAGTGAAAACTTGGATGATCTCCTGAGACTGGCACATAGTAGGCATTGACTTGGCACTCAGTAAATATTGGTCAAGTGAATCAACGAAGGAATGAATTTCACACTTTGGAAGTTGAAAGAAAAGAAAAAGTATTCTGAGACTTTAAAATATCCAGTTATTTCTTATTACAATATCTTGGCAACTGCACTAAACAATCACGTTAGATTTTTATGGTAAGAGAATTGAGCTGTGGAGCTTCCAGTCTGCAGGCTGGACATCTTCATATTTAATTAGTCCCTGGGAAGTTCTAAATACGATACTCATTGTCCTGATAATGATACTTTATATGTAGATAAGAAATGATCTAGCATAAAATTCATCCTGCAGCCTTAATGAGATTCAAATGTAATCCTTAAATCCTGCCTGGTGTTTCTCACCATGCAGTCCACTGCCTGCTGCTCTCTGTGTGGAAGGCGCCCTCTGGGAACACAGCTGGAAAATGGCACCTGCGGAAACAGCTTGTGGAAACGAAGCTAATCCATTAGGGAAGCTCATTCTTCCAAGATCAACCCCTGGCACGTGGGAACAGCCAAAGGTCATAGCCAGGGCTCTTCCGTGGTGAGGCTCTCCTGGAGCAGTGGTCTCCACGGTGGGTCCCATGTGCCGTGGGGCTACCTGTCTGGGGGATGCAGGGCATGAGGTTTGAAGGGAATGCATTTTGAGATCTGCAATTTTCCCATACAGTCTGACAACTCAAAACTGATCTGCTTGAAAACACGCCCACGTGCGCTTTCCCGGCCTTGCTGCCCTGACTGGACGAGAGCGGGTCAAGTTCCTCCCCAGCTCCAGAGTGGAGTCGTTCTGTGAGTCCAACCCGAGGGCTCTGCGACCTGTTCATGTCTAGGCTGAGAAGGACACAACTCTCACGACCAGCAGTTCATCTTTCTTTTTCATAAGGTGGCTTCCCATTTTTTACCTTCTCCAACACTGAAGGAGAACCTAATCAAAGTGCCATTTGGTAGATAATGAAAAGTAACTTCTGATAATGGACCCCAAAGAGATTTGGAAATAAAATGCTTAAAGCTCAAGGAATCAAGTGCTATTGCTATAAGAAAACATTTATTTCCTTCAGCTTATATATGTGAGTGAGAAACATTACTCACTCAGTATTTAAATCTATAAAACCAAAAAATTGAGAAATAAATGATACAGAATCATGTTCATTCAAGCACAAAGTAATATTCATTTTGAATATATAAATTGATTGGAATAAAAAGACTCATTCATCTAAGGAATACATTTCCAATACAATATTAATTTTTATATTTAAAATTTAAATCAAGATGTATGATACATGTTATTTTGATCAATTGCATCCTACTAATAATTATAGTAATAACTTAATCCATAGACAATTTTAATTTAAAGCCTCATACCATAAGAAATATTTTACAAATAAGTTTTTATTTGTATTGGGTTGGCCAAAAAGTCTGTTACATTTTTTCCATATGATGGTTGTAGTAGTGCTTAGTTGCCTTTAACTTCATTTAAAACAATTTTGTTAGGTTGCATGGTGACAGCTGTCATATCAGCATGTGTTAAAAAAAATCAAAATTGGTGAATGTTTGTGCAGCCATTTTAATATTGAAAATGGAAAAAATATGTAACATTTTCAACATATTATACTTTATTATTTCAAGAAAGGTAAAAATGCAACTGAAACACAAAAAAAGATTTGTGCAGTGTATGGAGAAGGTGCTGTGACTGACTGAATGTGTCAGAGGTGGTTTCTGAAGTTTCTTGGTACTATTGACATCTCAGCCAAATAATTCTCTGCTGTGGGGCTGTCTCATGCATTAGAGGATGTTAGCAACATCCCTGACCTCTACCCACTAGAAGCCAATAGCGGGAGATAACTGACATACTCAGAATATCCAGATCAATAAAGTTATTGGTGAAAATGAAAAATGTGGTTTTTATTTTACGGGAAAAACCAAATGGACTTTTTGGTCAGCCCAATATATATCTTGTTTGTAGAAAGGATGATTAATAAGAGATATTTAAGCATAAAATATATCAATCAGAGTAAAATTCTTGAGAAATGTGGAAGGATTACATGTTTAACAAGAAAAGAAATGATATAGAATTCTTAACCTTAATGGAAACTCTGCTCATTATTATTAAAAAGAAGGATCGAAGGTGGGAGTGGGGATGGCTGGGGTGGGGGGATTGTGGGGGGAAAATGGAGACAACTGTACTTGAACAATACAAAAATAAAAGTAAAAATAAAATTATCATGCAGGCAACTGTATCCTTTGCCACAATTTGAAGTCTAAAATGTGAGAGTGGGGGTAAATAGTTGTCCAAAAGTTTTTTAGAGAGTTCACAAGCAAAATTAAATAGCAGAGCCTTGTTCTTATGAATTCTGTAATGATTCACAACCTGATTCTACCGATAAACCAGCAGAGGCCTCCTCTGGCAGTGTGGGGTCAACCCTTCTTTCTGGGGATTACCAGGCAGGGCACAGAGACCAGGCTCAAGAATGCCAGTGGCGGTAGAAAACAGAATAAAATGACTTTGGAACTTTGGGGAACTGCAGGGAAAAGGGAAACGGGGGCCTTGTCCAATGTTCATAGAACAGCCTGAGAGGAAGGCAGGGTGGATCCAGGCTCACTTCATCCCCTCTTGTTTCCCCAAGTGAAGAAACTGGCTTGTTTTTCTGCATGTATCTGAGTCCTCTCTTTTCTGTGTTTGAAAAAAGGAATCACATGTATCTGTAAAAGAAAACTGAGCAGAGACTAGAATCTAGCCACTAGCTGATTGTGTAGACTACATAACAAATGCAGTCTGCCAACGCCTTGTACCCGGAGATCTCCAAATAAAACAGAGGTTGGCTCCCACCACCCATGGGTGGGAAGTGAGCACATAAGAAGAGTAGAAACATGAGAAGAGTCAGGCTTGACAGGAAGCATGGAAGTCACCGGAAGATGTGTCCACATGACAGAAAAGTCCATTTCACATACCTCCCTTCCCTCCTGCACCCTTCTACCCGCACCATTCAGCCATTTCGTAGGGGATTCATGGAACTGGTCATCCCCTCTCCCCAAGGACTAGACTACAGCTAGCCTGTGCTGACTGTCACCCCCACCCCAGCCCTGGGTCTCCCTGCCTCTGTCAATTCCGTAAGCTAGAACCATCGCTGTCAATCTTACCAAAGCAAAACAGAAATGAGGTTTGTTCCTAAAAGTTCATCAAAGTACTTAGAGAAAAATAACAACTGAATCAATTTTGGGTAAAGGCTGGATACATTTCAGTCCCACTGTTCCTTGTTAGACAGACTTGGGAGTCTAGTTGAACTAACTGGGATTCTAGGCAGTTGCGTTGGTTTTCTGCACATCCAGTCACTCTCTTCTCATCTGCAGTTTTCCTTCACTCCCGAGCACAGCTCTCTGAGCGCTGCTTCCCTCTGACCACCCCAAATCCTCCACTCCACCGACAGCTAGAGCCACCAGGCACAGGTGCGGGTGGCCTTTGGGCCAGCTGGGAAACTGACAAGCAGGGATGTTGGAGGTGTTCTTTGTAGCCAAGTGGGAAGGAGACAAAACATGACGCAGTGGGTCCTCCCTTTTGCACCTCATTACCCCAGATGCAGTCGCGTTTACACCTATGAAGTCACTCATCCATCTAAGTGGGCTTTGTCACACCTTGTACTTAATTACCAAATGCTCCCTACTCATTGTTTGCTGCTTCTAGATGGTTATCATCCAATCGAGTAGCACCGCCACATGCTTACCACTTGAAATATTGATCCAGAGGAGGCCCCCTGATTCAAATGTTTTTAGCTAGTTTAAGCTCTTTGCCTAGTGGACAGTAGGTAACTGAATGATTCCTCTATTTTTCCATATAAAGATGCTCAAAAACAATACTCCTGTTTCTTCATTTGACAAATTTCCTTGTCAATATTAATTATATCCTTTCCACTAGCTTACCTCTTTTTATCCACTACCTCTTCTCCTCAGCCTGGACCAATAGTGAGAATGGGTAAGAATGAAATATAATTCCAATGCTGCTCTTTTGGGTAGGTGAGGAGTCATAGAACAAGATGACACACCAGGATATACCATATCTGGTAAACTAAGGAACGTTCAATGTGGCCAACAGAATTAATTCTTGGGTCTCCCATTGTCTGCCATTCATTTGCAGAGTAGATAAGCATCTTGCCAAAGAAGCAAGATTGAAGGTCTGATCCTCAAGGGGACCCATTAGCTTCTCCCAGTGGATGGTGCAGCCTCTACACCAAACTCCAGAGACATCTGCACACAACACACTCTGTTGGTCAGTGGGTAGGGAAGGGGATGAGGTGGAGCGGGCATCTAAGAAATTATGTCACAACAGATTCAAAAGCAACTAAAGCACACACTGCCTAGCATCCCTCTGCGTATGAAAGAGAACACATTTTAAAAATCATTTGGGCATAAGATATGAGGTAGCAGCAAAAAACTAGTTTATTTGAGAAGTGACAAGTGGTTTTAGTTAGAGAAAAGTGGGTCTCAGAAAGGTAAAGCTAATACCCTAGTGTTTTTGAAGGATGGTTGAAAGGTAGGATTATATATCAAAGCGTGATTTTGTTTACTTTTGTTCTCTATTGCATGCTTTTGGTACCCTGAGGGAGTTTGTTTCCTTTCTTAACCAAGGTAAAGACACAGGTTCCAAAGGGTACCGAAGACTGAGGCTAAGGGAAGGTGGGGCTCAGGAGGAGAGCTGTACCTCCAGCCCCCGTGTCTACCTGTGCCGGACGCGTGCGGACTTCCAGAGTGGTGAGGAAGTCAGCTGCCTTCGGTAGGAAGGACAGCATCAAGGGGAAATCCTGTCCTCATCAGAAGAACTGAGACATTTCCTATAGCCGTCTCAGTTCTGAACTTGACTGTCAGTCTTACACTTGAATTTGATGTTTTCAACAAGTGCCTTACACATATCCTCTTGAATAAATTAGTCTTTAAACATGATGGGTGCATGATGCATTGTGCCGATGATGTTTTATCGAGTTGTACACTTGAAACCTGTATGGTTTAGTGAACCAGTGTCACTCCAATAAATTAAATAAAAAACCTAAGGAGCTTTATTAAGTGGAAAGGAAAGTTAGAGTCTTTGCCAAACCAAACAGGCTCATGATATCTCCATTTTAGTGTGTTATGAAAGATTTTACTAAAACAAGGAACTCATACCCACTTGATATTCCTACTGTATATATATTTTCAACAATAAGCTTTGTTTTGACTCCAGATATCAATACCATTACTGGCAATGTTATCTGAAATCTACTATTTCAAAGCAATTGCCTATTATGTACAATAACAAAAGGAGGAAGTGTGGATCAAAATAATTTTGGGAGAAAATTTTTGCATCTGTTCCAATCAAAGGAATGGGATGCCTCAGAGAAAAATACTGAGGTTTAAACTGTAGTCATGGTAAAATATTTCAAAATTGGAAGATGACAGTTTTCCAGGGGATTAGCAAGCTCTTTTTTATGATGAGTCTGATGGAATTGTAAAATAGGAGTTATCAACCATATATTACCATCCCTCAGGGAGCCTCAAAAATAAAGGCTAACACCTGAATGTCTCTGGGGATGGGCTCATGTTATTCTAATGTGCAACTGAGATCAAGAATCATGTTCTTAAAAAGTGCTTCACATCTGCTTTGGGTTGCATAATAAAAATAAGGCGAAGTTTTGGTGTTAGGGGCGTAGTGGTGGTGCTGTGTTCCAGGTGAAGGAGGAGGATGCAGGTACATCTCACCTGCAAGGATGCAATGGTACAGGGTATGTCCAATGTTGAATAAGTAGTAAAACCTATGTATGAGATTGGAAATTTGGTTTATGAAACCACAATATTATGACTCCAACCTATTGTGCATTCAAATAAAACTCAGAAGTGTCCACTAGATGCCAAAAGAGCCCTGTCATGGGAGTTCCAGCAGCAAACAAAGAAGATCCTTTTCCTATTCCCTTGGAGCTCACATTCTAGCAGAAGAGTAACAGTACAACACCTACTGCGGCTCTCACCACATTCACACAATGCAAGGCATTGTCAGGACTTTTGAAAGAAACATAAAAAAGAAAGGAAGATATTCTTGTTCCTAGAGAGCTATAAGCCTGGCCAAGGAGATGACATTACTCGATCTGAGTAATGTGGGTCTTGTACACGGCATTCCTTACATGCTATATTTGGGGGTACATAGATAAGGAAGGTGGGAAAGAAGTGGATAGGAAAGGAGGTGAAAGAATAATTGGGGGCATCAGAATAACTGAAGTGACCAAGCTGAAAAGTAGTGTTAAGAGCAGGGACAGTAGGAAGAATACCTGACTGGGAGGAAGACTGTGCACTTAGTAATAGTAAGTACTGAGGATGGACAGAGAAAGTTAGAGTACAATGATCTGAATAATGTGGGTCATGCAGTGACCCAAACAGCTAGCAGACGAGCATCCCAGTAGGCAGAGAGGGAGGGAGCGAATGAGAGAGGGAGAGAGTGAGCTCCTAGGATTCAGAAAACTGATGTCTGAGCTACGATGCATAGAGAGATCTCTGGGATCTGCAGGTGCTCAGCTTCCAAGCTCTACTGTAGGTTAATGCTGATCATGTTCTAGAAACACCTAAATTTAACTAAAGCTGCAACTGAGATGAACTGAACTAAAACCAAGATACAGCTAAAACAATATTAGATGAACTCAGTGCTCTCTCAGCAATCTGATAGAAGAAATGCGGTGCTGTTCTTTTGGAGACATGTATTGCCTACTTCAGTCAATTCTAGTATTTTAATATTCAATGTCTGGCACAAACAACTAATTGCAAGATGTGCAAATAAGCAGGACAATGTGACCAAAAGTTAAGAGAAAAGATAGTTAATATAGGCAAATCCACAAATAACCCAGATGTTAGAATAGCCAGATAGGATTATGTACCCCTGCTACATAAGTTAGACTACCTACTGGACTAATGGATGACATGCATGAAAAAAATGGAAAAATTTAGCAGAGAAATGAAAACTATAAGGAAGAACTGATAGGAGTTCTAGAACTGGAGAATGCAGTATCAGAAAAAGACATTATATGATGAGCTTTCCAGAAGATTGACTTGGGAGAGAGCTTTGAGACAGAGTGGAGGAGAAAAAGCCAAAAGGACAAAAAGGGAAGAAAACCAGGGAAGTTGCATGCTAGAAACTAAGATATACACGTATGAATACGTTAAATGCTGCTGGGAGGTTTGAGCAAGATTAGAAGAGAGATGTGCTGCTCTAGGACGTGTGGAGACTCTCAGGGCCTTAACAGAACTGTTTTCTTGAAAACAAACCAGGCAGCAGAGTTCATTTTGTTTCATTTACATCATGGAAATACTGAATATTCCTTAACTGGAGTCCTGTGCAAGGTCAAGGTGGCAACAGTGAGGGGTGGGAGCACAGGAAGGGCGAGAGGGGTGAAGTGACCCAGGTAGGAAGCTCTAGGTTCACCCTGCACCTGCCATACTACAGTGTGGGGAACCACTCTGTCTGGTTTCAGGAGTTGTAACTGCCCCCTGTGGCTAAGGCTGAATGAGTGACCTCCAGACCGTGAGCCACTGAGGAAATAAAGCTTATCTTCCTGGCGAGAGCGCTGCCTCTACCATCTCTAGGCCCCAATGCTTGGCTGGTTAGTCAGAGTCTATGGGTAAGACCTCTCAGAGAAGGGGCAACCCAAGCAGACATGATCACTTGTGTGTGGCCATCAAGAAAGGACACAGTGGGGAACCCCCCGCCCTCCCCTCCCCCAGCTATTTTGACATAGCCCAAGTCCCCTTTCCATCTGGGAGAAGCTCTGGGAGAAGCGCTTCCTGCCTCTAATCCACTTAAGCCTGAACCTTGATGGGGAGGGGGTGCAGCCCTCTGCTGGTTAGAGGCTAGAGCGGTTCCAGGGGTAATCAGGCATAAGAAAGAATATGTAAAATACTGTGAAACCTGCTTTTGTTTAGAATGCTCTCCAAGCATTCTATAAGAATAAGAATAAGAATTCTTATTCTATAAGAATAAGAATCCAAGCAAGAGGTAAGTTTGTTCCTCAAAGTTTTATGGCTCTTTAGCTATCTGATCCTGACTCAAAATAGGCCCTCAGAGTTCTTTGTTATCTATTGTTTGATCCTTGCCGACTGACATTGATGGATGAGCTTTTCCTGTATTCCTGTGTGTTACAAACCTAATAAATACCATTGAGGTAAGGACTCATGTCCTTTCTCCCTTGAGAGATTAGCCATCTTTCCTCCTCAAGCAGATCATGTCTTGGTAGCATTATGTTCATCTGTGGCGGACGGGGTCGCCCTGGGGGCAGAGCCCCCCACACTACAGGCTGAAATTGAAAGGTGAAATGCACATGAAGAGAAAAGAGAATGGAAGAACTTCCCTCAAGAAGTATCAACATGACATCATGATGGATTTATCATATAAGGATAAAGAAGTTTCTATCCATTTCTATCATTTGAAAAATGAGGGTATGTAAAAAACTCTTGTTGGAGCATGTGAGGAGTAAAGGAGATGATGATGGCTTGAAAGTCAGTACACCTTTTGAGTTCCAGACGGTGACAGAGTGAATAAGATGCACACTGTATCAGGTGTGCAGGTGGGAGGCCTGTCTGGGGCAGAGCTTTCACACTGTGTCCTCAGCATGGCACACATGGAAGGTGGTAATGCCAGGGATGTGTCCTGGGGTAAGGGCTGTGCCTGGTGGAGGCCATAGATAGATCCTGGGGCTTGGGCAGACTCAGGCGCTCCCCAGACCTTCCTAAGGGCTGAAGGTATTACAATTTCAGCACGCTTATGACCCATTCATGGTGCACCACATGTGTGGGGAATTCTGGTCCAAAGGAGAGAGCTGAGGCCTGTCCACTACAGTATCCCTAGTGGTCCTGGCACACGGGGGCCCTCCATAACTGTTTGCCAGTAAGAGAAGCCCGCAGGTCATCTCTCACACACACCTATACTCAAACATTTTAAGAGTAAGAAGGTTACTTTCATAATGGACTCTTCCATAATACCACTCTCACTAAGCGGTATTAGTCTATGGAGTTAATATTCAATGTAAAAGTTTAACACTACCATTTTCCATTTTATGGCTATAACTTTCCTTGCCAATGAGTAAATTAGTTTGTTCCAGTCTCAAGGTGAAGACCATGGCATTTTTTATCTTCTGATCTTTCATGCTGAATACCATCCCATGTTGCTGTTGGAATATTAGCGACTCCAATTTAAAAGCAACACATTGCACATCACTGTATGCCTCCAATTTAAAAGCAACACATTGCACATCACTGTATGCCTGCACCGGCCTGGTTTGTCCTGCCTCAGCTTCAGTTGCCTGCATTAAATCATGAGGCTGATAAAAGTTGGGATGCAAAGGGTATTATGTGCTTTAGGAAACAAACCACTTGTCTTTTATTATTCCACTCCCAAGCCATTTATGTCACTGGACATTGTTCAAAGACATCACAATACACAACATCGAATAGGAAAATTTCATTTTGAATTGGAAAAACAGGCTTTCTTGATAGGAAATTTTCATGAACTGTCTTATTATAAGAGAAGAAATCTCTGAGGTTCAACTAAGTTTCTTGAGAGAACGTGTAGGACATTTTGATGAGGACACGTCAAGAACTGCCTGCTTCTGTGCCTCTCTCTCCTCCTACCCAATATCTCTTTGACTCCAGTCTGGCCAGATGAACAGACAGGCTTCTTCAGCAGGAACAAAATCTGTTCTTGCTGCTTATGCCAGTTCACAGACCAGGCCCCTGGGTCCCGATCTTGGGCTGCCCAGACGAGAGGGGGCTGCACCTCCAGGCTTCCATCTGCCTCCTGGGTCCCTGGCCTCTTGCCTGGGGTTTGCTGTGTCCTTTCTGGGAGAGCTGTCCTCTCCTCTTCCGCCTCAGGTGTCCTCCAGGGAAGAACCACCGGCCTGTTCAATTTATAGCATCAGTACCCTCCCCGCCTTTTTTTAGCAGAATCCCCAATTATGGCCATCCCTGCCTGCTCTGTACTTTTTCGAGATCCAGCATCATAGGTACAACCAAATGTAAGCCCAAGTAGCTAAAAAGAGTATTTACCTGTAAACTTGTAGATTATTTTCTAAATCCATATTTTTAGTATAAGAGAGTGAAAAGAACAATTTGCACATGATTAACACTTTTGTTTGTTTGGCAAGGGAAGAAGGGGACAGTCAACACGTAGAAGGAACACAATTTAAAAAATGTTATCCTGCTAAAAACCTCTTTTCTATTTTTAGATTCTCGAGATTTGGGGTATTTGAGAAAAGCCACTTCATTTCTCATGCATTCTCCTCTCAAAACTTTTCTTCTGAAACTGTTTGGCCAGGCATAAAATGAATACCTAAGCAGTCAAATTAAAGTGGGATATTTTTTCTCCTCTCTTCTTTCTGAGGTCTTTAAGCAGATGTCCCAAATCTGAAGAAATGGGCAACCTCTCAGTGTTGCCTTTTCCTCACATAGAGTACTTCCAAGGGGTGAATCATTGTCTCCTTTAATGAAATAATTATTGGCTGTTCAATTTATTTACATGTCCCCTTCCCAAGGAATTTTTATCTGCCAGACCCAGCTGCCAAAAGTCCCCAACAGGTGTCTGAATTAATTAACGCAGAACCCGTGGCTCCGTGGGAAAAGGAGGCGGCATTCATGAGATTAGGTTCCTGGGTTTGGGAGATAAGAGCTTGAACATGGGCACTTAATCTGAAGATACCAAATTTGGGCCAAGGCACACAGCTTTGCCACCGCTCAGGATTTGGCTTGTGAAATCCAGTTATTAAAGCGAGCCGGCAGAGAGTGCTCCCATACATCACCTTGTCTGGGAAACCAGGCTTCTTTTTAAAATACTAATTGAAACGGCATGTGTTTTAATTAAAACAACATCTGCTAGGGTCTAAAGAAACATGTTTTGAAAAGCAGAGACGGCATGTCACCAAAATGTCCTCAGACTGAATTAATAAAGTAAAGCCTTCATAGTCACCAGATTAAAAATAACACCTAGCCTCCCTCCCTGGGTCACACGGAAAAGGGTTCCAGAACCTCAGTCTGTCCCTGGGCACAGGCGGGATGCTTGCCAACAGTAAGGAAACAGGTGGAGAAGGTTCCCACATGCTGTGTGATGAGTGGCCTTCGAGGGGTTGGCCTTCCAGAATGGGCTGCCCGCATGCCAGGGGGTTCTGCTACCCGAAGCCAGCAGCGTGAGATGAGACAGCAACAAAACACACATGCGCGTGTGCATTTTAACTGAGGGGCACACCGTCCACTGTTAGAGCTCTTTCCTGGTTTTGCCAGGACACACTGGTGGGCAAAGCTGTGTTCCGAGTGCCCCAAGGATGACAACAGGGATGTGTTTTAATCCAAGGTGAAGAATTTAGACAAACTTTGAGAAAGGATCCCTTGAGTGGCACTTGGAACGCTGCTTCGTGAAGAGGGAGACCCAGCTTTAGGTCTCTGCTTATTCCCCAGAGAACACGCTCCTATGACTAAAGAATTGGGTAAAAGTATATCCCAAAGTGCAGATGAAGATCAATAATGCATACAGGTCTAGAACTCCAGGGGCATGCATCTCAAAGATCAGCTACAAGATCACTAAATGAAAGAGAGTGCCTGCTGCATACACCCATGGAATATGATGCAGTCATAAACAGATGGCAGTCTTCCCATCTGCAGTGACATGCATGGACCTAGAGCGCATTGTGCTGAGTGACCTAAGTCAGACAGAGAAGGACAAATGCCATATGATTTCACTTATATGTGGACCCTAAAAAACAAACTAAATGAACAAGCAGAACTGAAAGAGATTCATTGGGACAGAGAACATTTTGACGGTTGCCAAATGGGAGGGGGCTGGGCGGCAGAGGGGCAGGGATTAAAAAGCACAGATTGGGAGGTGCAGGACAGTCAAGGAGAGGCAAAGCCCGGCACATGGAATAGAGTCAATAACATTGTAATAACGATGGGTGGCGCCAGGTGGGTCCTGGATTTGTCAAGGCGATTGTTTCAAAAGTTACATAAAAGTCTAATCCTTGGGGCGTACACCTGAAACTAATGCGATATTGTATGTCAACTGTAATTGGCAAATTTAATATTTTTTTTTAAAGAGAGGGAATGCTTATAAAGCAATGTCACATTCAGGACAGTGTGGATACAGTGAAGGCTTCCCCACCCCCCTCAACGCCCCAGGTTCTCCAAAGGGAAAATATACTTCTCACTAAGTTGAGATCTGGCAGGATGGTGGGGATGGGGAGAAGAGGGGACCGTCATTCTACTGACAACATTACTTTTTTCTTTATTTTCTCTTAAAGACTAGTCATTTATATTTCTTTAAGGACATTTTAATTTATTTATTAAAGAACATTGCCCTTTAAATATTACAACCAGCAATCCTTCTCTCTAGAATGGCCAGATGCACTCTTTCATCTGAATAGCTAAAACAGACTTTAGCCAGAAGCTGGGAATACCCTCCACATGCTCCAGCCACCAGGCTGCGCAGAATGGGTGGAAGGGATGATCTGAACACCATATGAGGGGGGAGGAATAGCACTGGATTTACTGCCTAAATAACAACTGGTTCCCAGGAAAGAAGCCACCCTTATTTTTTCATGATTCACTAGCGTGGGGAAGTAGGAGGGGGGGCACTGCTACGTACACCTGGAGATTTGGGGCTCCTTTCTCTTCTGTCTCTCCTGGGGGGCATCTGTGCCTGGGAGCCAGCAGGCTCTGGTAGGAAATGGCCCCTCCCTGACCCCAGAGAGAGCTGGGCTCTGTCTGGTGCTCCCTTTGAGGCTAGAATGAACAGAGGAGGTGTTGCTTGGACAGAGGCTCCGCTAGCTGTCCATGTGAAAAGGCCTTGCAAATGCAAAGAAGGGACCATATAATATGAATGTGTGGGGGCATCAAAGAAGGATTCTCATAGATTTTCCAAATGTGGTGATTCAACCATCCACATGAGAAAAGAGACAGGGAAAGGGTCATGCAAAGCAAAGAAGGTGAGGAGAAGGACCCAGGTGAAATGGGGAAGGGCCAGGTCCACGCGCCAGGGGAAGGTCCTTCTCTGCAGTCCAGGGTAGGGTGTGGGAAGTGGGGAGGATGCTTCCAGTATCCCCGCCCTGGCTCACCTGCCAAAAGTGTGGCAGGCAGCCACCACATGGGGGAGCGAAGGGAGGGTGCTCAGTTAGCTCTGCCAGTCCTCCCTGCAGGGTGCAGCAGGGTTGGTGCGGCCAACCTTTGGCAGAGGTGGAGGCACACAGAAACAACAGTGTTAGTTTCCTACCGGGTCTCAGCCCTCTTCCAGTGTGGCAGCAGAGACAGTGAGTGGGAGGAGAGTCCTGGATTTCAGCAAGCATCGAGGCTGCCTGTCTTTCCTCTACTCCCTGGATGCTGTGGGAAGAGGCTGAAACAGACGCCCTTCCACGTCTTCCTCTCTCTATCTGGGACTCTCCAAACCTGCTCTAGATCCATTCTTCAGAATAAATGACCCTTGTTATCCATCCACCAGTGAATTACTATGGCTTATATGTGCTGAGTGACTGTTGCAGGTATAGCAAAGTGCTAGGCAGGAAATAAAAGGAAATAGGGTACCAGATCCCTGCTTAGTATGTCATTGGGAAACATTGTGATGCATGCACATACAAGAATAAAACCACATGGTGGAAATCTAAGATGACTGAAACAGTTCTTACCAAGCGGGTGCTACCCACTCCACTCTGAGTTCAAAGAGGAGCCTCCAGCAGGGAGGCCAGCCTGAGCTGGGCACTGAATGATGGGTGGGGCTTGGTGAGTGAAGGCTGTGAGAGAGGGTGCCAGGGAGGAGACAGCTGGGGTGCAGGTGTGTGAGTGAGAATGGTGCCACAGACACTGGTGTGGCTGGAGAATTCAGGGAAAAGTGCAGGTAGAGGTAGGAGGCAGTTTGGGGTGTGCACAGACAGCACCCCTAATGTGACACCAAGGCATTCATGGAAGAGATAATCTTATACATTGGGGAACTTATGTGTGGTATCAATGAAAGTATTTTGATACATGATACAGCCTTTTGATTTTCTTTTCTTTCTTTCTTTGCTGCCAGGGAGGCCCAGCCTTTCGATTTTCTATGCTGTCTGCAAATGTAGTAAAACAAAACAGCACATATGATGAAATTACTCTCTTGAGGATCATCTTCCATGGGTAGGTAGCCATGGATTAAAGATCAATGTTTCTCAAGTGCTAGATACCTCCCCTCTCTCGTGTTTCCATATGCTTTAAATTGAAATATATGTATATGAGTTTTGTTTGTTTTGTTTTGTTGGCAGAGAGGGTGGCTATTTGGCTAAAATAAATATCTGCCCTCTTCATCGGGAACTATCCACCTCCTGAAACAGATGGAATTTTGCTAAACTGGTTAAGTGATAGACTGTCTTCTCTTGTCACTGAAGCTAATTAGTATCATTAATTAAAAAAAAAAACCAACCAAAGGAACCTTTCTGAATGATGAAATGACACTTTACTCAGAAGGATAACTAACATTTTCAGAAGGTTGCAAATAAATGTGCATGAAGTTGGACTACTGCACCCGGTCACTCAGAACACACGGATTTGTCTGTAGCACACTTGTTCCCTGTCCGATGGCAGGGACATACACAGAATCAGGAACGCAACCTGAATGGGAAGAGACAGGAGAGGCAGAGAATGTGGCGTTCCCTGCAATGCTACTCTATGATCGCCATTAGAGCCGACGGGGCAGGGTGATTGGTGTTCCGTAGCGTACTTGGAGTTTTCTGATAATGGAGCCCAAGGAAGCTAAACCATTCCCTAACCGAATGTGGCAGCTGCTCCTCCTCCCACCCCAAACTGGAAGAATGGTGTAAGAAGAGATGTAACTTAAAGTGAAACCCCAGAATCAATAATAGGAAGAACTGGATTCTTTCTGAAATCCCGAGAGTCTGCACACACGTGGTAAACTTCAGAAGGCAGATGAACTGGCTTGGTGATGGTTTTCTTCATTAGTGTAAAATCCTTTTCTTTGGTGGGCATTTTTACATTTGCTTACTTGATGTTTTGCTGATCTGGAATTCATTTTAAAATGATGGTCAGACAGGAGACAAGTTTAGTCATTCGGCAAATATTTATGAAGTTCCTGCTGTGGGTTGAGTGCTGTTCTAAGTACACGGGCTACGTCGGTGAACAGACAAGACAGAATTTCCTGCCCTTAATGGGCTCACATTCCAGTGGCGGGAGGGGATGGACAGGTAGCAAGATGAAGGGAATACTATGCTGTATATTAGATGGTACTCAGTGCTGCAGAGACAAATAAAGCAGGGAAGAAATTGGGGCTAGAAATTTTTTAAAAGATTTTATTTATTTATTTTTAGAGAGTGGGAAAGGGAAGGAGAAAGAGGGAGAGAAATATCAATGTGTGGTTGCCTCTCACACACCCCCTACTGGGGACCTGGCCCCACAACCCAGCCATGTGCCCTGACTGGGAATGGAGCTGGCAACCCTCTGGTTGGCAGCCCTCACTCAATCCACTGAGCTACACCAGCCAGGGCAAGGAGGGTAGAATTTTTTAAATGGTGATCAGGAAAGGTAGTGCTGGGAAATTGGCACTTGAGCAGGGTGAGAACTGGGGCACATAGACACCTGGAGGAAGAGGACTCTAGACAGCAAGTTCAAAGGCTCTGAGGCAGGATTATGCTTATGTGATCAGGGAACCATCGTGACTCAGTGGCCTCAGCAAGGTTAGCGAGGTCGAGAGGCCAGAGGGTAAGGTTAGAGGAGGAACAGAGAGCTGCACCATACAGAGTTGTGTCTGCCTAATAGCCTTCATTTTACAGAGAGAGATGAGGAGCTATGGGGGGGTTTGAGTGGAGAAATGACAAGCTCTAAGGTTTTAAAGAACCACTCTGGTTTCCGCATTAAAAGTACACTGTAGGGGGCGAGGGTAGAAGCAGGTAGACCAGGTTGATGGCCATGGTAATCACCCAGGGGAGAGATGATGGGAGTTTGAGGAAAAAACAAGGAAGGTGAGGAGTGTCGGATTCTGAGGAAATACAGAAGGAAGACTGGATTTGTTGATGGACTGGATATGAAGGGTGAGGAATCGAATGGGCCTGTAAGGCACCTGCCCCGGATCACTGCAAGAACACAGTGCCATTCACGGTTGCGGGCAAAACTGCAGAAGGACTGGGTTTGGGGAGAAGTTGAAGAACTCGGGTCTGGAGATGTGACACTTGAGATGCCTGTTGGATATCCCGCGGAGCTACTAGACAGACAGTTGGGCACAGAGATGTGGGATTCACGCCAGCGACATGTATCTGGGAGTTGTCAGAATAAAGATGATCTTTAACACCATGAAATTATATGGTGTCACCAAAGCTTCGCGTGAGAGCTGGCAGAAAAGAGAAGATGTAGAAGTTTATTGTGTTTGTTCTCGGTTCAAAGTCATTGTGACTTTCTTTTCAATATATAAAATTCTATGCAGCATTTTCCTATAAAGACCACTACCTTGATACAATATTTAAAGTGAAAGAATTAGCGAAGGCCACATTTCCTTTTTCCTAGATAGTATATAATGGTGCATTTTAGTTTTTTGTTTTGTTGCTACGTTCTGCTTTTCTCATTCAGGAAAAAGGTTATTGATTCCATAAAGCCCGTGACTTAGATATTTTCACTTCTATTTTTAAGGGATTGGCTCCCTCTCCTGCCTGGTGACATTTGCTAGTAAAGGTTTAATGTAACATGGGCAATACGGAACTCCAAATGTTCCTGCCTCAGACAGAGTACTGGGTAACTGGCTCCTGGGAAAGAAGGCACACCTGGAAGCTAGAAAACCGATCAATAGTTCCTTATTTTGTTATATTTTAATCCACCAAAGGAAATAAAACACGTGAACTCACAATACTGAGTAGTGAGTATCCAGTCAGTAGACTGATTAGCTATTGATTTCCCTCCACCTTTGAGAGGAGCTGTGAGATTGTGTCGGAAGCCCCGGCCCTGTCCTGCCTGAAACAACTATAAGGAAAGGAAAGAGCGCAGACGGGAGAGAGTATCTTGACCTTTTGAGCTAATGGCCTAGTTTCCATACTTGATAAAATCTATAAACAATATTTAAAGTCAAACTAAATCTAAACATCAAATTGCATTTATTTCATGGCTTCTGATGCGACACAAGTATAAGCAATAATTGCATGTATTAGACACAGATGTGAAGTCTGGTTTACTTGTGAATAAGTACATGTCTGGAGACCTGCAAAAACTGTGGTTTTTGTTGGAAGATATGATGGGTACTGTGAAACGGCAGGAAGGAAAAAATGGTTGGTTCCCAGACCACAAAGTATACCACACATGGGAATTTGAATAGCAATAATGGACCCATGTATCAATGTAAAATTTGGTATGAAATTTGGACCAACACCTGGTATTCCAACTGCTCCAGAAATGAAATCTTGACCCTCTGCCCACTCACCTGCTTTCCTCCAGATCCCCAAAAGCTATACACCCTGAACCTTTGGCATGGTGGGAGGGTCCAGCTCCCTGCTGTTTATCTTCCATTGATACCTATTACTTGTAGTCAGGCTTGCTAGGCTTCCAGCTGCACTGACTGACCCATGACCCTTCCATAATGATCTCTTCAACCCCTGATATCTGCATTAGGACAATGGTCTGTGGGAGACTTGTGCCTCTTCCCAGATAGGTCCTTGTGGTTCATTAGTTCTCCAGGCATCAATCAGCCTTGACCTGGGCATCTTCCCACCTACAGAGGGAGGACCCAGGAGGCCTCTCTGGCCTGGGCACCTTATTCTGTCCCAGGCACATGAGGTCTCTGAAAGGCGTTGGACCCACTGGCTTGCTCCAGGCTCCCAGGGGGAGCTTTGGCCGTGGAAGCTCCTTCAGCTTAGATATGTTTCCCCCCAAATATCCATCCTTTCAAGTCCTGGCTCAGATGTTACCTTCCCAACAACTCCTATCTTGACCTTGGCTTCCCATTTAAAATCACAACTCCTTATACTAAGTGAAAGAAGCCATTCACAAAAGCTCACATATTGTAGGATTCCATTTACATAAAACATCCCCAATAGGAAAATCCACAGAAACAGACCACACATGGGTCAGCCCCAGCAGCTGGGAGGAGGGGAAAACAGGGGACTCAGTGGGTGCAGGGCTTTCCTCGGGGTGATGAAAATGTGTTGCAATTTGATATTGGTGGTGGTCGTAATGCCACCAAAAAGGTACATTTTAAACTGGTTAATTTTATGTTATGTGAATTTCACCTCAACTAAAAAATTGACAATGTCACTAATTACTGTCTCCTTTACCCAGGTCCAGTTCCCCCCATAGAATGTTCCTACCACACAACAGGCTTCAATGGGTGCATTTTGTTGATGGTGTATCTCCCCTCCCCCAAATGTAAACTCCACAAGGGTGAAGCTTCCTGTCTGCTTTGCTCATTGATGTGATAATGTCTGGGCCTAGAACAAGCTTGGAATGAGGTAGGTCATGGATACATATTTGCTGAATATATAGATGAATGTAGGAGCTCTTTAATGTCCATTAATAAATGATCTTCCCTATTTCTTGAATACCAAATTAAAGAAAGACCATTCTTTAAACAATAGGATTAAAGAGTCAGTATGGTTTCATCCAAAATAAATTTAAATATGGAGAGGAGAAGCAAAGTGGCGTGGATCCCATTTCAACTGCTGTTCACCACATGGAAAGCAAACAAACAGCCTGATGGGGATTTAAAGGATGGGGAAGACGGTATCCAGCGCTGAGCATCATGGTTGTTTTTAATTTGCAAGGATTAGAAATGTCAACAAACACTGCATTTTCTTCCAAATTCTAAAAGGTAAACAGGGCTCTTGGACTTAAACTAGGAGAACTCGGGAAAACGTGGCCCCTGACAAATGCACTATTTCTGCATGGACATACATTCTGCAGGTGGATTCAAGCACATGGACCCTGGCAGGAAATATTTTCACATAAAAACTGAGACGCTGTAAACTGGAGAGAACGTACCGATAAGCTCCTTGTTTCGGACGTCCAGGGCCATGTTCCGGAGCGCTGTGGCCACTGCGCACACCACACGGTCGTTATCTATTCGGAGCAGCTCCACCAGGATGGGCAGGCCTTTCTCTTTCCGGACAGCGGCTCGGATGTATACTGACCACTGGGAAAAAGATGGAAGGCAAAGACATCAGCAGTGGAGGAGGAAAACCCTATAAGCAAATAGCACATACGGGTTTTCAGACTGCTGTTTGTAGGAGCCAAGAAGGTTGGATTACCAAGACCTAGTTGTAGAATAGGCTGAACAGGTTAGACATGTAGTTTTAACTTGACTTTTGCCTTCAACATATGATAAAGCTTTCAGGGTTTCAGTTAACTGCACTTTGCTTCTCTGGTACCAGCAGTTTTTTAAATTTAAATTGGAAAGCCATTTGTAGCCATTTGCATGATTATGTATTTGATGCTTTTAGATGTGAAGTTTGGGACACAAAGGGCTGGCCACTGACATTAAGAGGAATAAAAAATGAACCCTGAAAAAAGCAGAAAATGGTAAAAGATTGAATGTGGGTGATTGTTTTGAAAAAAAAAAGAGATTTAACATGGAGGTGGGGAGTAGAGATGAGTTAGTTGCCAAACACACCAGTTGTCTGCTGACAATAAAGAATAAATAAGTCAGATAAAAGTACGAGTGAGTAGAGTTAAATATGGCATTGACAGTCAAGAGTAAAAGTGACAAAATTTAATAAACTATTTAGATCAAAATGCATTGTGTCTGAGGCCACAATTCCATGTCTAATTTATAAAATAAGATACATAATTTGTTTTGGATCGGTGGTTGTAGACCTTAATAAAACATACCCAATCTTGCTATTGAAATACTCGCAATATCAGAAGGATAAAGCATTCCAGTTCATTTCACAGAATGCAGGTAGGCCCGGATGTGCAGACATTTGCATGTATACGTTATACTCTTGTATGGTGTTCCAGAGAAGAGAGTGCACTATAAACATCAACCTGTATAAGGGTGTAATCTGTTGCAATTGCATTTACAATCTAAGAAAATTACGTTCATGACATGAAGTTTTGGATTCTGTGGTTGAATACCCCTGGGGACAACCGAAGGTAAGCAAAGTCCCCATCCCTCCCCGGCCATCCCCTCCACCCACCTTCCCCATGGGGCAGACACCCCAGAGCTGGCTCTCACCTGTGGCAGGCAGGGAGCCCCCTCTGGCAGTGAACGTAGGGCATATGCCATGCCTGCCACATCCTCAGCCCAGCCCTGCATGAAATATGAGATTAAAAAAACACACAACTTCATCCCATCCTACGTTAGAAGTCACATTCACATAGTTTCTTATCACCATCAACTTACACCATAAACTTTTCCTTTGTCCCCACTCCAGGGAGCCTGAGGGGGTGGGAAGCAGAAACAATCACTAGAGCATCTGATTGCTGTGAACTATTTCACAGTCCTGCTCTTAGGAAGCAGAGAAACGGATGGCCAGGGAGTCTCAGACATGGAAAAACATCCAG